>JACXSJ010001085.1:87236-121428 GCA_014851325.1 Pentalonia nigronervosa | reverse complement strand
CTAATTTTAAATATAGTCCATTAGCTTCTGATCTTGTGATTGATTTTTCTGATTTATCATTTTTGATAAAATACAGTGCATTAATTAGTTCATTCCAGTTTTTATTTAAACTAATACTTGCATCAGATCTTGCTGACCACCTGGTATCTGATAGTTTTTTAAGTGATACATTATCTGTTTTAGTTAAATTGTTCTGAAGTATTTCCCATCTATGTGTAGAAGAACTGAAAAATTTATAGATATTTTGAAGCAGATTAAAAAATTCAGAAGAATTTCTACAACAGTCTACAGCGCATTCACCAACAAGATTTAAACTGTGTGCTGAGCATGGTACAAATGTAGCTAAAGGATTAACTTCTTTAATGCGAGCTTGAAGTCCTGTATACATATCAGACATGTTAGATGCATTGTCGTAACTTTGACCACGGCAGTTGTTTATATCTAATCCATGCGATTCTAAAACTAAAAATACAGCATCTGCTAATTCTTTAAATTTATGACCAGAATTGGGTAAAAACCCTAAAAATCTTTCTACCGGACTGCCATTATTTTGAACATACTGAAAAATAAATGATAGTTGATCTACATGGCTAATGTCAGGAGTAGAATCAATACTGATAGAAAAATATTTAGCTTCCTTTATTTCTTTTACCATTTGTTGTAAAACATTATCTGCCATTATACTTATGAACTGCTCATATATATTAAAAAATAGGTATGATGTTGAACCTTTTCCTTTATTGCCAAACTTTTCAATATGTCGTGCTAAAAAAGGATCGAATTGAGCAATAAGCTCTAAGCTCATCATGAAGTTCCCATTATGAACAGATTCAAAATGGTCATCATCACCTCTAAAGGACAGTCCACGAGAAGAAAGTGATTTGACAACAGCTACAACTCTAGTCAATACATTTTTCCAATAATTTATTTCCGTTTCTACTTGATACTTCAGCTTTTGATCAATTCGACTTAATACTTCTCCTCTTTCTTTCATTTTAATTATATACAATTTATGGTTTTTTGAATTTTCATGACGTTTAATTTTCTTTTCCTTTTTTCCAATCTGAAAAGCCAACTGTGGCAAACGATGTAGTACCACCAAATAAGTAGCAGGGTGCACAAAATATCGATCCTTTACTTTCTGAGTAAACCAAAAAGGTTCGGTTAATTTTTTCACCATTAACAAGAGTAGATACAAAAAAACTTTTTGACAAATATCGAAAACGAGTATGTCTAACACCACCAATTATTCGATTATAAGTTCTTTTTGATTTATGGAAATTATTGTTCTCCAAATTTTGATTGAATCCATTTATTAAAAAAATAATCTATCGTTTCTTGATTTTTAATCCAATTGGCAGGGTCATTTCTAAAGATAAAATAAATTCATTTAATATACTATACAAATATAACTATATATAACTATATTATAACAATTTTTAAATAAACATTGAGGCATTAGGCAATAGAGATTAATTCATAATATAACTAGAAAATAGTGGTATTAGTTGGTATCATTTTAAATGAACAGAGTGATTTTTATAGTCGTTATTGATCAGAGGCGACGGCCTACGAACGCCCGACCTAACCACCAGTACTTGTGCAAAAGCAAAGACGGTTGTCAACAGAACAATCAATTGCCTATAGAAGTATATATTTGTATGTTCTGAGTCATTTCGTTTTTTTTTTCACGGTAATTTCATCAAGTTCAAGGGGGAATGTCTCCCTTGAAGGTCACTGATTTTACCGTATTACACATCACAGGGAGATTATACAGTCGTTGTCCACACATTTGGCCCTCACACAAAAATATTTACCGTATTACATTTTACAGGGAGATTTCAAAAATGTTGTCCACGATTTTCCCCTTCGCGTAAAAAAATTGCCGTATTTCAAAATTACATGGAAATTAGACACTTGAAAATGGTATTGCTATGTACCTGGCGATACATAACTTTTATGACTATTAATCAATCAGCAATAACCTCGAGGGTAAGGGAGAACGATGTACGTTTCAATGTTAATCACTTAGGTTAGGATAGGTCAAGGCAAAGCTAGATCGCTTATAAAACTTTTCATTTAACATAAGAAATTCTGAGAATAGGACCAGAGAAATCGCGCACCTAAAACGGACAAGTAATAAATTAAATAAAATACGTTAGGGCGTGACAAGCCATCAACGAGCCAATGATACTCGAATCGCGAATATCGGATTCGATAACACAAGGCGGCCTCGAACGACCAGCGATTCCGAGAATTATCTAAATAATAGAATATTTAAATTAAATAATGTAATATCATGCTGAGCACGTTAATTATAATATTAATACAATAAATGAACCAACAGCATCCTGTGACTTATCGCCATTCGACGACAAAGCGTGGGCTGATGGCATTTCCTGGAACTAGCATAATCATACACAATAAACAAATGAGGTCAACGCTATCTCTTTAGGACGACGTAGGGACCGATAGGAGGAGTAGCCAATATACAAGGAAGCCCGAATCGGCATCAATTCAGACGTGATATTTCCGGGCTACAACGAGCACCTTCACGCCAGTCATTTTTCTAAATTATAATAAATCAATCATCAGAATATCAAACAGTTTTTACAATTTATTTCAACACCGCGACTTCAAGCTCCTTTTCGTCCATTCACAACTCTTCGTCCTCTGATTGGACCATATCAGTATTCCCCCTTACTCGAAAATATTCACCGTATACACAACAATATTTTTTTCTGATCAAGTTTTTAAAATTCAAACCTTTCAATATTGAAAATATTTACTGTACATACATTATTATACATCGTGTTGGTTATATTGTACTTCATTTTTTATCAATTTGATATTAGATTGATGATTAGTGAATAAGTTGTTTAATTACAAAAAATGATACTTAACCAATGTGTATATTCTTTTATTTGAAAAAATTATTTCAGATTTATGGTTTGAAATCTAAAAATTTGATCAGAAAAAAATATTGTTGTGTATACAGTGTGTAAACGGTAATCGAGAACACTCAATATCTTTGCGTAGAGACCTGATATTTGAGTTCTGTTTTTTTGGTAGTTGTTATGACATAAAAATACACATTTTTATGGTCTTTGAATTTTTTTTACTTAAATAGTCACGCGCATGCGCATATCAACTTTTTTTTTTTTAATGGCAACCTATATACGTCATAGCTATTTTCCTGGATATCTCGGGAACGTTCGACTGCCTGTGGTGGGCCCAGCTCATATTAGACATGCAGGAAGCACACTGCAGTAACGGGCTGATATAAATAACAAAGAGTTACCTGGAAGGACGCCGAGCACATTTGAACATAGGCGACCAGGATCTCGAAAAGACCCTTTCCAAGGGTTGCCCCCAGGGCTCTGAGTACGGGCCAGAGCTCTGGAAGCTTGCGGTAAACCCTCTGCTGAAAGAGGACCTGCCCGAGGGTACAGAACTGATTGCGTACGCAGACGATCTAGCATTGCTTATCTCCGGTAAAAACCGAAGTGAGATTACAACACGGGCGAACGCCCTTCTCGAGATGGCTTCGCAATGGGTAAATCAGCGTAAACTTACCTTCTCAGCGGCGAAATCGCAGACCCTCTGGCTGAAAGGTAAACTTATCAAGCCTCTGGCTCTCAAGATTGGGGGCCTGAAAATAAAGATGACTCCCACGGCTAAATACCTGGGAGTCACTTTTGACCCCAATAAAAAGTTCAGCACACACCTGGCGGAAAAAGCGAAAAACACTGCAGCGCTGTTCGGGCGACTGCACGGCATAGCAAAGACCAGCTGGGGCCTTAAGAAGGGCGTCCCCCGACTCCTATACCGGTCCGTATTCATCCCCAGGATGACATACGCGGCCTCGGTATGGGCGGAGGACTGCACGTCGCTAAAGATACACAGAAATAGAGCGAACACGGCGTAAAGACTCCCGATGATTGCGATCACGGGAGCGTACAAAACGACGTCGACGGCAGCGTTGCAGGTGATCGCCGGAGTACCCCCTCTAGACCTCGAGCTCGTACGTTCCGCGAGAGTCGAAAGGGATAGAACCGCGCTAAGGAAAGGCGCTATGACGACCCTAGAGGCAGCTGAAAGACTGAAAATAAATAATAACGATATCATCCGCCAGTGGCAGGATAGATGGGTCGCATGTGACAAAGGCCGGTGGGCTGCGAAGTTTTTCCCGGACGTCGGAGACCGTCTGAGCCGTGAGTGGTTCACACCGGACCACTATACGACTCAGTTCATAACCGGCCATGGGAATTTCAACGCATCCTTACACCGGTTCAATTTGCAAGACGATGCATCTTGCACCTGCAGCGCTCCAAAGGAGACCGCAGAGCATGTGCTATTCAACTGCCCACTCTACTGCCACGAGAGAAATAGACTCATAACCGCGGTGCGAGGGGCTGGAGCGGACTGGCCCTGCGGTTGTGAGCTCATGACATTATCCGAGGTCATGTTCCTTGCGTTCAAACAATTCGCGGAAAGCGTGTTGAAACGTAAAGATGAAGGGTAAACCTCGAAGACGTGGTCTGGCGTTAATGTAAGATTCCAGCACGGGGTGAGGGTTGAGACCGTGACACCGATTACCGATGAAGTGGTGGAGGCTCTCACCAGGGTGAAAGGGGATAGCCCTCTGTCCGATCGAGACCAAGTTTACACGAGTAAGGACCTGCGTGCCTGGACGCAGAGTACATGAGAATCCTTGCGAAGTACCGGAGAGGTCAGATCCTGACGCTGTAAGCGGAAGGAGAGGATCGAAGGTACCGCGACCGGGTACCCAAGTTGAACCCGGACGCGACCTCCTCTTACACGTCGCTTGCAGGTCAGCGAGACCCCGACCCGCTTCACGGTGGATCGGAGTCCCGTTGTGATCTGACATAACCTCGGCCGAGAGCTAGGACGGACCGGCCATCCGTTTAGCGATACGTGCGTGAGCTATCCTGACCGGAGGACCTCACACTAGGCACCTAAATCCGGTAAGCGCCGGTGTGGAGACGGCAATCCGCGCATCTAAACCGTACCGCGCACACAGGGAAACTCCACGACGGTGTGGCCTACGGCCGTTCGGTTGCGGGAGGACGCCCGCGGGAAAAGGCAATTGTGAGAGCCCGAATGCTGGATTCGAATCTCATACCGCGGGAGTCAGAAAGAGCCCCACCCGAAACCGACAATGCTTAACAGCCCGAAAGGTACGGTGTCCTGACTGCTATCCTTGGGAAGAAAGCGGGGAAGGTGCGCACCGGCGCCGAGGCAATGGTCGACGGCTGAAACCGTCGGACGACCAGGAATAGTGTGGTTGGACTCGCGGTGGTTGTGGGAGTACCGCCTTAATAGAAGGGAGAAGACTTGGCGGATTCGAACCCGCCACGGCCTGCACGGGGCACTCGAGACTCAAAACCGGCCTTAAATGCGCTGCCTAGAGGTACACCCGTACCTGACTCCAAGGAGTCTACGAAGGAGCCTCTGGGAGAGATGAGGCTCCGTGCCCAAGGGCCGGAGTTGGCGCCACCCGCAAACATGGCAAAAGGGAGATTACCCCCGGGTGGCTGAACCCTTGTCCTTCTCCCGTCACACAGTGGCCTATATTCTGTTCACAGCTTCTATCAAAGTGAACATTGAAAAAAAAAATGGACCACGAACATTCACCAACGACAACCGCAAATAATAACATTCATCGTTATTTGAATGTACTGTGTAGATGCAATCCAGGGCGTCTGAACCAAATAGATTTGGATGTCTTTCAACTGGTGTTCCTTGTTATCGACGCTGAAATGATTTCGATGATTCATTCCATACATAATAATGTGGCATATCAGCATACAGCAAAGTGCGAGCAAAATTATCAGTTTGACAAACTGTCTACCGCATTCCATTCATTAAAATAAACTCGTTGACCATTTTTAAATGGACTGCCAAATGAATATAAAAATATAAATATATAAATATACCAAATACCCTAAACTACTTTAGGGTATCTTTTCATGGATTGCAAATGTGAATATACGCCAAATTGCTTCATTGCTACTTACATAGCGACCCATCTGGTATTGTGATACTTCATCATTTGCATTGGTTACAGCGAAGATGCCCATATCGCTGCCTTTGTTAACATATTTACATATGTACTTTATACTTTACATATGACTTCACTGAGTTACAATATTAATAAAATACCATGTGCAGAAAACCATTAAAACCTGTTCGGCGTCGGCAGATCGGATTATTTATTAACAAAAGTGGTACTAAAACCTTCAGCAGAATGTCGGGTTTTATCCGTTTCATACGCTATTTCCGATTCATATTTCATGCCGGAAAAAGCTTTTATTTTCCATTGAAGGAAAGTTTTTACAGTATTAAAATTAATAGATAGATGGCGCTACTGGCAAGACATTAGATATTCGAGTTTTCCAATTTTCTGCACAATTTTTCCTGAATTCTCTTTACTATAAACCTCAGGGAGCGCGAGACCTTTCCAACGAATGCAAAACTGTGGAAATCGGTTCGTGCGTTCTGGAGTTATAGCCAGTGGCGTAGGAAGACTCGTTAGCGCCCCTGGCAAACCTAGGAAAATGCGCTTTTTTAGCGATTAAAAAATTGATGAAAAAACGGAATGATATTTTTAACATTTATTCTTTATGTATATAATTAGGTAATACCACATTATATAATTATCAGTTATTATTATTTATTAAAATGTAAATTTCAAACTTTAAAAATGTTCTTTTCTTGCTTTAAGGCTAAAGAATTCATCTATAATTTCGTCATATGAAATTTTTCTAGCAAATTTATGTTCTATGGATAGAATTGCCATGCTTGTTAGTCTCTCTTGTCCAATAGTTGATCTTAAGTAATTTTTTATTAGTTTAAGTTTACTGAAACTTGTTTCGCAACTAGCAGTTGTTACTGGAATAGTGAGAAATATTCTTAACGCTATTTCTATGTTAGGATAAATATCTTGCAAGTTTTGTTTATGAATAAATTTTAATAAATCAATCGGTGCAGCCATTTTAAAATTGGTTATCAATGTAGAAGGTGTTTAAAACATTCCATTTCAGAGCAAAGCTCGAATCTATTGAGGTCCTTGTCGTATTTAATTGCTAAATCGTTAATCCATTTTTTAATTTCATCAAAATCCATTGTTGATAGCTTACTTCCACATAAAAATTCAAAATCATTAGATAAAATGGTCATTCTATTAAATCGCCATTTTAAACTCCATAAGATTGAGTCAACTGCCATGTAAAAATCATTTTTGATTTTGACATGAACGGATGTTGCACCTTCATCTACTGCTTTTTCTCCATCCATTCGTTTTATTTTATGCCTTCGTTTTTCTAGAAATTCGGGTGACAGTTCTATTTCGATAGCAGTATTCTTTGCATTTTTTAACGAATCCTCAAAATTCTTATCACGAATTTCTTGAATAGAATTATACAACCCGTTTAACATTTTACTTGCCATATCAATTGTAGTATCTTTAGTTTGCAAAGACTTATTGGTTTTATCGATATGCGTAAGTATTTTATCCCATATATTTAGTAAGCAAAGAAATTTTAGATCTATTAGGCGTAAAATTTGATTGCAACCATCAATAGTGTTTTAGTTCATATTAGTAGTGTCCCTCATTTATTTTAATATCATAGTAATACTGATGATATTAGTAGGCAAAGCTGAAATGGCTTGTTTTTTTGTTTACCAACGAGTATCACTATGTTTCTTTAAAGTAAAATTTATGACATTTTTTAACATATTCCATCTTGAAGTAGAACTAGAAAAGAACACAAATATTTTCTGAACACTTCCAAAAATGTTATCATAGCAGGTGAAGCATGAACATCAACAAGGTTTAAACTATGCGCTGTACAAGGTACAAAAACTACTAATTCATTTAGTTTAGTAATGTTTGCCTAAACATCTTTAATTTTTCCTGCCATATTTGCCCCATTATCAAAACTCTGTCCTCGGCAATTATTGATATTTAAGCCATCAACTTGTAATTTATCAACAATATCGGAAGCCAGACCAGTTTCAGTCTTTTCCTTTGTTTCTATAAAATCGATAAACCTTTCTTCAGCCGTTACTTCATTATTTGAAATCTGTACGTATCTTATAATTTATGATAACTGTTCTTTGTGTGAATAATCAGGAGTACTATCAAATAATATAGCATAATATTTACTTTTTTTAATAATTTCAAGAATTTTAGTTTTAACAGTTTTTCCCATCAACTCAATAAATTCATTTTGTATGGTTGGTGAGAAATAACTGATTTTAGATTTTCCTCATTAAACGCTATTAAATGTTCTTTCAAAATCGGGTTATAATGACTAATAAGTTCAATAAGATGAAGAAATATTCCTTTTTTCCTTTTTTCGAGTCTAAAATCTTTTCTGAATGACCTCTAAGAGCAAGATTATTTCTACTGCAAAACATAATAATATCAACGATTATTTTTAAAATACTGCGCCATTTTTCTTTTTCATTTTTCAACATTTTTTGTACTTCATAGTCAATAGTTTTATCATCAAGTAATCTTTTTTCTAGTTCTTTCCATTTAATACAGTTTTGTTTATGCAGTAAGTTAATTTCATGATCAGGCAAACGAGGGTTTAAATGTTACCAATCGTCAAAACCAGAAACAAAAGCACAATTTGTGGTACAAAATAAAATGCACGGAAAACAAAAAAGTTTATTTTTTGAAACACTATACATTAACCATTGCCTTCGAACCTATTCACCATTAGTAAGTTTTCTGAAGAACCATTTATTACTAAAATGACGATTATTTTCGTCGTGTGGATAGTAGTTTTGAGTAGACGAGATTGAAGGACCATGTTCAATTAAAATAGCTTTTAACCTTGGTGTTATTTTGGGCCATTTTTCAGGATCATTAAAGTCAACATTTTTGGTATTATTCTGTTTTTTATTTTTATCTCATCGTTAGTATCAGACTCAATGGTGGTAGCATTTTCTGTTATTTTTATATCATTGTTAGTATCAGTTTCTGAAGGAACTACTAGATTTTTTTTGGACAAGGTTTCTGAAGCCATTTGCCTACGATGCGGATAAACTTTGATTACTAGATTCTTTCAGTTTCCTTTGCTTCTCAAACCAGGCACCTGAAGGTTTTTTTGAAGCCATTATTTTAACTAAGAATACCTAAAAAAAGTGTGAGTTCTAAGAATTGGGTATGATAGTAAGGGAGTTAATGTTAACGTACAACTAAATTATTAACGAATAAATTATAAAATGTTAATATAGTTTTATTAACTTACATGTGTGCGTACAGCGTGCGACATGTCAATAGCATAAACGGCTAAGAAATGGCAATACGATTACTCGCATCGTACTATGCACTGGAATTTGTAATACGTACTATCGTCACTTTTAAAAATAAGATTATTGATATACAGACGACAAATAACATCGTAATAATTGTATAGACGGGCCACGGGCGATCCGATAACGATAAGCTCGATGTTCATACGTGTTCACACACACACACACACACACACACACACACACCGTTCCTTCTAGTGAAACACGAATTTAACGATAAACAAGATAAACAAAATCATACACATTTCAAAATGTATAATAAATAAATGTAGCTTTGAAGGTAGAATAAAAATAAGTACCAATTTTGAAGCACAAACTTGCGCCCCTTCATAATTTGCGCCCCTGGCGTATGCACAGTTCGCCATACCCTTGCTACGCCACTGGTTATAGCATCAGGAAGGAAAACCCGACTTATTTTTATATAGTAGATTATTATTTTTTATTTATTATTATTCTATTTATTATTTTTGTCTGAAAATTACGTTATAAAATATATAGGTTTATTGAAAAATTGTTGTGTAATATTGTATTTCTGTTAACCGTCTATTCGATTAACCGTCATTATCATTCCGGTCCCGACATTGACGGTTAATCGAGTTTTTACTGTACTTAAATGCTATTACATATTATATTAACAATGATGTCCACTCGCATCACTATTATAGTATTAATGTCAATTAGAATATTTAAATCAAATATAATTTTAAATGTCGTAAAAAAAAATTGTCCATATCGAGCTCCTCATAAATAAACGGCTCTCCACCATACACGTGTTTTTATGAAAATACTAACGCAATAAATTAGTAGGTATGTAATATTATTAGTCCCTCGTTGTAATAGATGAATGCATTAAACCGTCGATCTATCACGGTAAACTGATTCGAATGATTGGAAGACAAATTTCAAAAGTCCCGCGTCGAATCTAATTAAAATTTATACGATTATTTCATTTCATGATTATAAAATATATATTAATATAATATGTTTTTCAGTTGACAACGGATCGACGGCTCTCGCGAAGCTTTAATAAGGAAAGCCAGTGTTATATAATATTTAATTTTTATTTCTGCGTTCAATATTGACACGACAAAGAGAAGCGATTTCGTCCGGGTGACATATTAAGCACCAAAATATATATAGAGCGAATCTGCAGGAGCATTTGAAAATGTTCGGCTGAAATCGCATTTTAAACAAAGTGGAACTTCGATAAGTCGAAACTGGAGGGAAATAAAATTGTTTCCACTTATTGAGGTTCGACTTATCGAGGTCCCACCGTATGTGTCATATAATATATTATTATCTTTATTTTTTATAGCAAGCACACCTAGCTGTATGTTGTGTGGGTTATCTGTATTATATAGGAATCGAACCACTCGGTTATATATTTTCTGTGTGCACAGGTACATAATATTATATTATATACTCGGGCACGGCGATCGTAGATGCAATGTTTATTATGTTTCCGAACCATTTTATTTTATCCGTGGAATAAGAGGGGCAAGAGGACTTGTGGATTATAAATGTATATTATATAGGTACACCGCTACGGTATGATTTACATAATACATAGGCATACCTGCGCTAATGCAGACTTTATAGGAATTGTTTTCTCGGACCACCATAAAATAAATAAATAAAACACTAGTGAGCGCGAGTGGTGAAAAACGTTAAATTTTACATTTGATCTCCATAAAAATACAAGGGGAATTATAATGTGTGTGTGTACTAAAAAAATACTACTCTTAACTGGTGAGTTGTGACTACTAAGTCGATTATGAAAAGGAAAATATGTCCATATATAATATTATTATTTTATTAAAACAATAAAGGATTGGTTTGTGCGTAAGAATATTATTATACTACATTATAATAAAAATGTACGGATACGAAATAATTTCATGTCCTTTGACCCGGAACAGCAGAAATGCATTATTTCATATACGCATTATAATATATTGAAGTGCTCGATATTCAGAAATTGCACGCGGTAACCATTATAAGGGACAATATGTATAGTTTCCATCATCCACTTGATTATGCACACAGTACAATCTTTTGATAAGTTAAACAAAATATAACGATGAATTACTACATAATTCGTATAGTAATAAAGTATTATGTGCATATCATCGACATTTCTGATGCATATTCTTTTTTGTTTTATTTTTGCTTTTTCTGACAAGTGTTGACCACTACACGTACAAATATACAATCGATAACTACTGAAATATTTTTAATTTATTATGTTGTCACACATGTATATAGCTACTTTGTGGAACCTCTCTGTGACTGTGAAACCGTTCAAGTCAAAAAGGTTAAATACCTACTGACAATTTATTGCCAAAGCTCGATTTTATACAAACAGTATTACTTCACGGCTAAATAATAATATTATTTTAACATAAAAAGTATATTATTATGCATCAGGTCAACATCAAAATTTAAAATCTGATATAGATATTGAGAAAAAAAATCTTTATACCGTTCAACACATACAAGAAATACAATTTAATTTAAGAATACTAAATTAATTTTTTTTTTTTTATAAACTAAAATGTATTTTAAATCTTGTCTCTTAAAAACATAATACTAAATTTGTTCTTATAATAGTTGAATAAACAAAAATATTAAAAACACATAGCCACAGTTTATTTTATAACCGTTTGAAGTTCAAGTTTTCACAAAGTTGTATATACCTATTCAAAATGTCAAACGTAAAATAACGATATTCCTTAAATGAATTTAGTCATTACCTACTTATTTTTGTGTACCTAATTCAAAAAATAATAATTGTTGAACCTTAAAGTAGATATATTATTTATAGGTTTGTTATTTCCTTTATTATTATTTAGTGTAGGTACCTCTCAATGAAATATTGAAAATATTGTGACTAGTTTAAAGATACTATTAGGTATTAATATTTTTAGTTATCTACTTTTTTCATTTTATTTTCGATGTAATTTATGTATAAAACTATATTTTTTTGGAAAAACACCAAAAAATTATATTCTTATTTCATTCAAAGATCTATTGTATCAAATTTAACGCGTTGTATACATTGCAGTGACTTACTCAATGGCGAGGTACACTTGACACCTAATTTGTACTAACTGTACAACAGCAGAATGGTTACCAACAATCCCTCTTTTTAAATTCGATTCTATTTATCTTTGACTCGGCCTGACCTATTCCAGAAGTACAAAATATCAGTGGCGTCAATGGAATCAAAATTCTGAAGTAGCAAAAAAAATATTTATGAAGAATTTCCGTTTGGTTTATTTGTACAACATTTGTATCATTTGCAATATCATGAAATATATTATTTTGTATTCCTCCGGTCTTAGAATATAGCATATCTACATTTTAATAATCAAAAACTTAAATAATAATTAATAAATATAATTGATTTTGCGGTAGCAAAACGATGCCATTGTTACTACAAAAAAATATATGGGATAGCAAAAGTATTCCCCGATACCTCTCAGTGACGTTTTTGCAAATTATCATAATATTTAATTTATATTTAAAAATAATCAGTACTTAGGCTAAATGGACCGTTTAAATCTTCATTTAGAGTTAAATGTTATTAGAAATGAAACGAACTTCAGGCTGCTGGCCCGTCAATTGTAACCATTTGTGCTGTCGCTTATCAAATTTTCAATATCGAGATAACAATAACCCTCAGCAGTCTGTTTAACCAATTTTAGAGAATTCGCTTGAAATTTGGTGGATCATAAATTATATTGTGTACCGCGGTAAGCCACGCGTCGACTCCGTGTAAAATAAGTATTTAGAACAAAAAAAGCTATAATCTCAAAGTTCAAATTGATTAACATAATATTATACAGCGTCTCGTAAGAATAATTAATTTTCCAACAACCAGTGTACACTGCTCACAATAACAATTAAAATGTGCAGTTCATTGCAAACGTGAGATACACGTAATATAACATTTTTGCGGAATTATATTTTTTTTTTCATTGGCCAAGAAAAAATCCATAATACGTCTATATAAAGAGTTAAGTTCTACGGTTCCAGTATCTATTGTACCTAAATATACATAATAACAAATGTAATAATAATAAAGTCTGAATATTTCTTTGTTTATGAATATTCCTACATCTATATCATAGCCCATGGGTAATGTACAGGCGGTAATTTACCAAACATTTTTTTTTCTTTGATGATAATTTTATTCATATTCTGATTTTTAAAACTTTTAATTATACTTAAGAACCATTATTTTTAATTACTTTAAATTTAAAGAGTATTTTGTGGAGATTTCTGTCTTATTTTTTTCAAACGAGAATCATCCTTTTTTCTGTATATTTTTAAACAGTTAACTTTATTGTAAATGTTGATGCTGCATTTAATCAAAATTTGAAAAAGTAATTTTATAACATTTAACCTCATATCCTAAGAAAAATTGGTCCATAATAAAACCTAGATCTAGAAAATAATATGATGACTATGATTATTTGAAAATTACAATAATTAATAAATCGATTAACAATTTATAATTTGTAAAAATTGTTTGAGTTCAAAAAGTATACCTAGTCGATCAAATATTGCATTTAAATTATATTTTTAAGTACTATTATCCTTAGCTTATATATTTGAATAACGTATATACTACTCGTTCGAGATTTGATTTAGATATATCAATATATTCAAAACATCAGCAAACGGTGTAACAAATTACGTAAAAAAGGTTCATTTGGAAAAAAATAAGCTTATACTAGGTAGTATAGGATAGATCATAAAATGTATATACAATCTAAGTAGAAACTTGATAATATTGTATTTAAGTATTTAAGAAATATATTTAAAAATTCCAAAAATCAGACTTTGAATTGATTCATTATTTCAGGAAAAGTAGGGATGAGCATGCTAGGTTCATATTATCTTGCATATTAAACTCGGTGAAGTTGGTTGGAAATTTTTTTTTTCACATCCTACATAATATTATCATAAAATTGTCATAAATGAATTAAAAAAAAAAAGTATTCAAATGTAACTGCAAAACAAATAATTTAATCACCTTCTACTAAATAAAATAATAAAACGGAACAAACCCATAACAATCAAAAGATTAACCTTTGTGTTCATTCCTACTTTCAATATACTCAAAACACTCAATTTCAATTTCATGACTTTAAAAACAAATTAATATTAATTAAAAAATGCGTATGATACTTTTTTTATCACTTGTTTTTCATAATTTTTTATAGAATCATAACACACTATGTGGATGTGTAGAATCTCATTTCTGTATAGATAGTGATTAATTTTTATAATTTATTGAACGACCAAATGAATGTGAACGTGAACGAGTTCAGTTTTTAAATGAATTTTTCAAACATTTATCGTACTTATGTATGTGCAATGTGTATATAGGTATAATTATGATTTATATTAAGATGATAAAAATAATAAATTTCAGAGGGAAGGGGAATTTTGCAATATCGTACAAATCAATCAATTTCGTAAACCGAAATCAAATATTTGTGGAAACTTTAACTGTCATAGTAAAGCGATGTTACCATAATATAAGTGATAGGACGATGTTTTGACTAAGGGATATAAAGGATTAAAGATGGGTATGATAATAATAATTAAGTATAATGCAATTACTTTGGAGATACATTTTATTTATGATTTTATTACATAAATTATTTTATCATTTTTTTTAAATACATCTTTAAGATAAAGACTTTTGAAAATTTGGATATCATAATATGGTAACCATAATTATTGTAGTATATAATAAAAGAAATCTAGACCATGAGTGTCAAATTGTGTCAAATTTTAGTAAGCCCGTTTAGTTTTGCTTCTAGAAACTTTACTAAAATCACTATAATTTATTTCATATTATGTACACGCAGATATTATTATAATAGATCGTCGGAGATATGCATGTATTATAGACAATAATATTATATTACGGCAGCAGTCTACTATTTCAAGACAATTTTCAATAATATGCATTTATCTAACTTTTTAGAAAATGAAAAATAAATATAAATCAATTTTGTAAACACATTTTTAATTAGTTACATTTGAAATAATCTTTTTCATCTGTATATAATATTAGTTATCTTATTTTTTTTTTTTTTTATTATGAAAATGACCGTTTATTCAGCACAATTTTAGCACGGAAATATTTTGATTTTGCTGATTTCACCCCGGACATTTTTGATTTTGGACATATTTACTTAGGACATTTTTCAGACCCAGATTCGGACAATGCATATATTATGGGTACGCGTAGATGAAGTCTGTGTATGGGTGTAGGTGAATATATCATGTTATTATACCTTAGTTAAATAGTAGAAATTTCAATCACAATTTATCACGGACGATACTTCGGAGAGAGAATACCTACGTCATAATATCATAGGCATGAGCACGAATGTGGCTGATTGGGTTATATCCTTTTTCGTGGGCGAGTACTGGGCAGTGACGTCCATCGATGGCGGGGGACTGAGGGGTTGCAACCCACCCAAAATTCCTAGAAATTTTAAATAATTATTTTAAGCTACGACCAAACTCAGTATTACGAAGCTTCGGCTCGTGGGTGACCGCCACTTGTCAGACACTGTAATTTAGTCAAACCCGAATCAAAAGTCTGTGCGCGCCTATTATGCATATGATAATAATATATATTCGAGCTCGCTTGTTAGTCGTTTGTGTGCCTGCGTGACTGTCATGTCTGTGTACGCGTGTTATAATATATATGCATACTATTACGGTCGTCGGGCGTTATATTAGAGTGCGCGGCGTATGTAACTCGCGGTTTACGCAAAAGAATAAAAACCCACCAAAGGGGGCCTATAAATTTTTCCACGCACATGCCGTGCAATAATAATAATATAAGGCATATAAAATAAGGCAGTTTTTGACAGGCGGCAACCCCTTTGTACGCATTACCCGCGCTCGTTTGTGGGTGTGCGTGCGCGTAAAAATATAACTGTCTATCAGACGTTGCGGTATGCCACCGTTTTCCGCCGATTGTATTTCATTGGTCGCAAAGGATTCGCAGCAGCAGCACACCGCCGCTACACCGCCGCTACACCGCCGCTTCCGCTGCTTCCTCCACTACGCCTCCACCGTGCGCCAGACATCGATCACGCGCGCACGCTCACTACCGACCGAGCAGCCCACTCGTGTACTACAGACATTTAGTCCTCTCGCCGCCGGATATTATAATAACCCGTCGGTTGTGTGACGTTCCGAAGTGAAACATATCGGCCCCAAGAGACTTTGTCATCCGGTGCGCGCGTTTCCTCCGGCAACATCGCCCGATATACCTACTCTGCTCGCTATACTAATAAATAAAATCAGATACACCAATTTTACTTGTATAGGACCTTCCTCGCTCACTATATCCTCCCCGTCCTCAACAAATTTCTCTCTTTCTCTCTCTCTCTCTCTCTCTGTCTCTGTCCCTCGTTCTATAACAATATGCGTATTCAATAGTGACGTTTGTTTCAAACAAAAATGAAATCGTAACAACGAATCTAGGAAAAAAAAGACCCCAAATAAAAATACGGTAAAAAAAGCCATAGGAAAAATAATCCCCTCATCACAAATACTAAACAGTCAATGATTATGCTTTAAATATTCGACATTTTTAACTTTTTATGAATTATTAGAATTATTTATATTATTTATCAATCAGTAATATGTAACACGCTTTTTAATATAATATATTCTCAATATAATCATATTTTTTAATAATTATAGATAAATATATTAAACATTGTTTTTTATTAATCATATTCAATATATCTATCTATGTAAGTGTATGTAATATTAATAAAACTTTTGAAAATCATATGAAATAGAAATAAATATTTAAAATAGGATAGTAGACAATAGTGTATTAAAAAAATAGTAGGTACCTAAGTTAAAAATTGTAAATGTATATAGCCTTTATTTAATTACACCGAATTTATTATACTATTTACTATATTTAGATATTTTATTAATTCATCTTAAAAAAAAAAAATACTAGTTATACTATAGTTATTTTCCAGATAAAGTCAAATGTTACTTAAGCACTTTTATAGTTTTATTGGGAATATACCTATTTCTATACACACAGCCTCGTTGCAGTCGTAGCCCAGCCGAACCGACAAATTCTAATTGTAACATTGTTCTCAACAAGACAAAATACACAGACTTTGGAAGAAAACTTTAAAACTTATTAAATTCAATAAGAATAATTGTCTTACTATAATAAAAATCAAATTTAGGTATATGGTTTACCGAGAAAAGTAAAAAAACAACTGTCTCATATTATATATTATAGAGAATTACGCATAAATTTTCCGTATTAAATATCAAGCCAACTGTTCGAAAAACTATTATATTTTTATAATTCTTATTACATGCATTACAATATAATAAATATTTATGTACAAAAGCGTGTGCGATGTGCGACAAAATCGCTGAAACGCAAAAATATCTAAAGAATTAAGGAAAATGTGTAAACTTTTTATATGAGCCCATTAGCAGAAGCTTTTACACTTGTCATATGTATATTTTTAATTTTAAGCAAAGTCACGAGAGGTTTGTAATCTTACTCTAAACATTATTTTTATTTTAACGATCTACACTTTTTTGAGCAAAATTCAGCAGAAGGAACAAGAAGCAATTTTAGATTCTATTTATGCAAAAGTGGTGTAAACCAATTGATAAAAAAAAAAATATAATTCGAGTTTAAATATACGTTTAAAACGACGGCCCTTGTATCTATATAAATAATTTTAACCAAAATTAAATTTATATAAAATTATGAAATATAATTATGAATGCCCGCAAAAAAATCCCCCATAAAAAACGTACCCTAAAAAAACAAATTCATTAATACTCTATTAACATATATAATCGGTATAGATACCGGGGGCTAATGGGCTTCTCCTATTGGCCATGTTATGATATAAATCTAACATAATAAAAGACATGTACAAACTACGATATTTCTGAAAACCGTTTTGAAGAAACATTTAGCATAATATTATCAATTATAGTAGAGATTCTTACGATAACGACTAATAACGACCTAGTATATAGTAACAGTATAATATTATTTGATCAGTATACATATCAAAAAATTATAATTTACTT
Source organism: Pentalonia nigronervosa (assembly GCA_014851325.1). Lineage (NCBI taxonomy): Eukaryota > Metazoa > Arthropoda > Insecta > Hemiptera > Aphididae > Pentalonia > Pentalonia nigronervosa. Next base: position 102,945 of record JACXSJ010001085.1, on the reverse strand, counting down.
TATTTAGCCCCTTCTCCCCCATTGAAAAATCCTGGGTACGCCATTGTACATAAGTATTATATATTTTATAACACAAAATGCGAATGTAAATAGAACCACTCAGGCTATAATCATAACTAGGAAACAAAATTTTCACCACCTAAAAAGGAATACTTCGGCTGTGCAATATCGTTTTTATTTTTTCAATATTGGAACTACCAAAAAAGTTCTTATTGTTTCAAAATGCATTATTCTCGTGTTTTTCAAACTTTGATAATTTTTTTCGTAGTTCCGATATTGAAAAACTAAAAACGATATTGCACAACAAAAATTCTTTTTTTTTTTGTGTGGTGAAAATTTCGTTTTTTAGTTATGGCTGTAGACTTTTCGGTTCTTTCCCGCGTAAAACAGTTTTTACTATGTTTTACATTTATAAGACGGAGACAAGTAAACAACACATACGGGTGTAGCGTCTTTTTAAAAATTGTAATCAGCTAACAACACAAAAGGCGCAAATATTTTCCTTAGAATTGTTTTTTCATATTATAATCAGAATTTTTTCAATTGTAAATTTTAATGTAAGTATTTCGGTCAAAACTGTGTGACCTTTTCACTTAAGTGCTGATTTCCATTCGTAGTATATTAATCGTGGTATATATAACATACAAATTGGTTTGTTCTATTTCAATAGCTATAAGAGACATGTATTTGAACTTTACTGCAGAAAAAAAAAATGAAACGGACGGAAATAGTAAATAATGTTAAATAGCGCGTAAAAATGATTTGTTCTATAGTTAGGTACCTACGAATTTTGTTGAGCGATAAAAATGAAATAACGTATTTGAAAAAAAACTGTTCGAATTTATAGTCAGAAAATATTTAATGCAATATTTCGATAAACCGTCGTTGAGTATTATGCATTTTCAATTAAAAACATTAATCGAAAATAATACAGCAAATATGCAATCATTTTGAAAGCATCTCTACAGATCAAATATGACCTACAGAGCTGGTAGTCACAATTCAAATTTGTTCTGATAAATAAATATTCTATTTGACAAAAATGGTAATAATCTATCTATTATAATATATTTGTTTGTGCGTTTAATTAATGTGCGTCTGTGTCGAAGTATCGATGTTCAAAGGACAATATTATACATTTAAAATACATATTATATCTACCTGCATGCATAATTCTGTTATTATTTTAGTAATATCAGTAAAAACCGCGTATTATGAGGTTTAAAGGATCAGGAAAAAAAGGTTATAATAACCGTTGGTCAAAATAACCGTTGTTTTAAAAAAAAGTTACTAAAAAACAGTATATTATGTATTATATTTTAATAGCAAAATCTTTACTCTAATGTTATATATATTAATAAAAATTAAAATATATTTTTATCACAAATCAATTTATCAAGTAACTTACTTGACTAAAAAAAATCTACTTTGGTGTTTTTACATAAAAATCATGTATTTTTGTTCCCTAATTTTTCAAAGTTTGTTTTTAAGCTTATAGATTATTAATGGTCTTATAGTTAATTTGACACTGATCATAATATGTTGCCTTTTATTGAAAATTATTCTTATCATAAGCCATTGATAATATGAACATGATCATTATAGATAAAATGTTTGTCTAAATTCATCAAAAATTAACGTCATTACATCGATATAGTCATTATAAGACCATCGTATCGTTTTGATTTTAAGCCATAAACCCGGTACGTCATTACAACTGGTATCATTATAAACGATTTCTACTGTACATAATATATTATGTATGCCGTTCAATCACGGACAGGACAAACATACAACCGGCAATGTGAAAACTTCACTCAAATATTCGTTATAGGATACTCTACTAAAGTTACCTAAGGGATAGAGGCAAGTGTTTATAGCTTTAACATCGTAAACTCTGTTTGCAAAATAACTTTCTACAAATATTTGAAATTGTTATTGTGGTCCAACCTGTAACAAACCAAAATAGTGTAAAACATCAAAGTTATGTGCCAAAACAAAGTACCAAGGTATATAGTTGGCTGATTGACATGACCACGCGTTGTGCATGAACCCTAACAAACATGGTAAGTTTAAGACCTAACCCTGACTTAGTCCCAGTAACTGTCTACCAGGACATGTTTTTCAATTTGAAATAATTATGCACAGCATGACTTATTTTTATATCAGGCGTATATGTTAGAAATTATGAAATCCTAATAGATGCCTATAATATTAGTTACCTCATATAATTAATATTCGATAGGCACACAATAGACATACCTACCGTTTTCTTCCGGTTATTTTATATTATTATTATGTAATAAAAAGTAAATAAAATATCATGGTTTTATAATACGCTAAATGAGGTAAACAAAAATTAATAACACTATATTATATAATATAACATACACATATTCAATTAATTTTCTTAAATTATAGACTTTTTAAGTTTTAACGAATATAATATAATAATCAAATATTTTTATTGTTAATTTATAAATAAATAATCTTGAAATTCCAGCCAAACTAAAAGTAAAAAAACATTATAATTATTATGTCTAGGTTTATCATTATTCTTAATAATTAACTATAATATAATACTGTCCTGAAAATATGTTCTAAATAATTGTGCCTAATTATTCCAATAATATGCTAAAAACAATTGGTAAAATACTTAAATTTGTCAAAAATGCCTTTTTCCTAAAATATACTGAACGAAATATTATGCTAAGATATGCCAAGTAAAATTTTGTATTTAATTCTACCATATCATAAAACAAATTTATATTTTTGCTACATAAAATATTCTACAACCATCACTAGAAAAAAATACAAATTCCAGAAGTCCTGAATCTTATATAGTTCTTCCGATTACTTTTCAAAAACATTATTTTCCTTGTATAAATTATTATTTGTTGTAACTAGTAAAGTTAATGGACATTATTATTAAAAAATATATTGCACTTCATAACAAAATATATTAAACAAATTTCAGTATTATAGTTACCAGTAATTAGAAAAAATACTAATTAATAATTATTATAACCAATGACGAACCGAAGAGTGGTCATGGTGGGTAAGACAATCTCCCCCCAAACTATTCTAAGACAAAATTATACATTCAGTCGGCACTTTGTAAATTTGTCTAGAAATTAAAAATTCGATATTTCTAAATCAAGTCGGCAGTTTTATAGACTATACCTCTCGATGAATTTTTGTTTAGATTGTCTCTTATCATAACATTACAGAACAACTCAATAACAATATGTTAATATTTTGTATTTTTTTAATTAATTAACTTGACGTACACTTCAATTATTTTAACCCAGGAGAAATGTCATTGGTATTTTTGACCGAAGATATTTTTAGTTTGGTGATTATCTAATGATAAAACATACACAAATAATACAACTAACTTATAACTTACACTTGACAAGTTGGGTGTTTCCCTACCTTTCGTACACATGGATACTATCAGTTTTACGCGGTTTTCGATTAAAATTGTTTAATAACATCTCTTCAGTTGAACATTTTCATTAATAATCGGTCATTTTTTCCGTCGATACCGATCGTGAAATTTTATGCATTCGATGCATTAATTTTTAAATTTTTAGTAATTATTTGTTTTATAATATTTAGACTTTTATATATGTTTAGTATTGTCTAATATAGTTTACTATTGAGTTAATAAATACTTAAATATATTATAATTCATTGAATTATGGAGAAACAAACTAAATATTTGAGAAGTTTGCTTCAGGAAACTAAAGATTGTGTTTTTTCTGAAACTGATGTTTCTGATATTGATTATGTCGAGGAAAATGGTTATCTAACAAAAAGTGAGGAATTGTGCGATGAAATCAATGATGATTGTGAACCTGCGATTGTTATTGGAGAGATTAGTGATAATTTTTATTTATTTGATTTTTTTTTAGTTTTTTACAATATGTTTGTTTCTGTCCAGACTATAAGAAGACCTTAGACAGACTTTGATGAATAAATAATTATGTCTATTTCAAATACCAATTTTTTTGAAGTATAAAAGAGCTATTTTCTTGTTTCAAATAAAAAACATTTAATCAAAAACATAAAATGTATTACTTCTAAAAGTGTTTTAGTTATTATTTTGTTTAGTACCTATGTATCATTCATTTACTAGTAAGAAAGGGGTTAGGCTTTAAGGTGGATTTCCATTTATATAGTATAAATAGCATATAATAATATGTGTAATGTATATTACATAGCCACATATGTTAAAATATTAATTTTTCAGCAATTAAAAACAATTTATAATATATCGGTCAAAAAGACCAACGACACTTCTCCTGGGTTAATTTTTGATTAAACAAACATAATACAATAAAATTGTACAGAAATATAGTTTTATAAGGTACACGGCTACAAAAAAATAAATGTGGAAATTACCCGAAATAATATTATTTGGTATTTTAAATATTATGTTATATATAAGATTTTCATAGATTGTCCTTCTATAAATTTTTTTCACGAAGAAAGTGTGTAATAAATTCAAAAATGTAATAAATCATTAAAACGAAATAAAAAAAAACCTAGAACTTGAATTTTTGAATAAAATATATAGGTATTAACAACAATATATAAATTATTATTAATGATAAATTATTGCATTTAATATCTAATCATATTGTATGAAACTTATATAGAATTAATTTGTCTTTACGTTGTAGCAAATTTCGTACTAAATTATACGTAATTGTACAAACTATAATTGTATGGTTTGTATATGTAATTTTTCTGTCCTTTTTCTTTTTTATAGTAAAGTTCATATACATGATATGGTCTTTTATGGCTACTGAAATATTATAACAAATTTATATGTTATATATTGCGAATGATATTTATCCAATACAAATAAGCCTCAAAGTAAAGAGGTCGTTGAAATTTCAATTAAACTATATCAATATTTACAGTTGAAAAAGTTCTCAAAGACCCAGTCTGATTATATGAAAAACCAATATTTTATCAGAATTTTTTAGAAATTGTATCAAAGGTTAAATGTAAATAAATGCATTTTATGTTGCTATACAGCTGCTTTACTGATTACCTTTAAAAAGTATTTAATTATGTGTTATAAATATAAAATTATAAACGATGTTCAAAATGTTGTGTAACATGAAATTATTAAAGTTTAATGCATGTAAAACATATAGTTCGTTGTACCATGCCAGGTCAGAATTACTACAGAATGCAGTAGGTACTAACAAAATAATTAGGTACCTATATTTAATTATAAGTTTTCCGAAACAGTTATTTTTACTTAGCATAAAAACGTGAATATTTTGTTCTCAGTTAGACTGATGGTGCATCAACTTAAATGCAGTTATGGTATAACTAAAGACCAAATTTTTCATATAATGAATATTCATATTTGTATAAGAAATTACGTGCAGTAAATAGATTTTCATTGATTATATTTAAATAAATAATATTACAGATTTTTATTTTTCATATTTTTGCATATTTTGAGTGCTAGTGTATATTTTTCATAAAAATGAATATTTTTGTATATTACGTACACATGTAAATATTTTAATTTATATATATATAAATTTGTTCCACAACATAAAAATTGAAAATATATTTAAAAATAGTATAATATTACGTTTCTATAAATCATTATTAGTTGGTAGATAAGTACCTAATTCATTATATACTGGTTTTCCTATCGTATATTTTTATCTTATCTACTTTGTTTAACATTATCGTCAATAGTAGAGAACACAGACTGACAGTTTGATAACTGTAGTTCAAAATGTAGATTCGGCAATAGTCAACGTATTATCAAAACGTCTCCATTTTCTAAAACATTGTTTGTATTTATTACTTTACAATGCCAAAGTGTCAAGTTCAAAATTACCATCACTTAGAAAATGGATTAAACCGTATAACAAATAAGGTGTGGTTTTTAAAACCTTAAATAATAATTCAATTTTTCGTCAGAATTGTAATAAAGTAGTTGTAGTAGAAAAAAAGTTTCAAATTGATCAGCACGTTAAGCCATTTTCACATGAAAAATCTGACTTCTAAACAAACATTCATTAATCAACAGTCAACTTCAAGTGAAAATCAATCAGTATTTTACCAAGAGCTTTGTTTAGCTTTGATTATTTCTAACATACTACTGCATAAATTACAAAATGCCAATTGCAGGTCTTTTTTGGAAAAATATACTCATATACATATACCTAATGAAAGTACTCTAAGGAAGAATTATGTAATCAAATGTTTTGTAGTTGTTTAAAAAAAAATACGACAGAACATAGAAAGTTCGTTCATATATTTTTGTATTGATAACACTATTGACTCACGAGGCAAATATGTGGCAAACTTAATTGTTGGAAAATTAAATGTTGATTCACTATTAAAATCTTATCTTTTAACATCAAAAGTTTTTGAAAAAATAAATAATAATACAATATCAAAATTTGTAAATGATTGCCTTAAAGTATTATGGTCAAAGGAAGGTAACAATGAAAAATTTTTGTTATTGTTATCCGAGCAGCCCCATATATGGTTAAGGCTGCCAACAATTTAAAACCATTTTATTTCAATCTTATTCACGTGACTTGTGTTGCTCATGAGATTCATCAGATCGCAAAAAAGATTATGGATATTTTCACGAAATAAACGATTTATTCAACAATAGAAAAAAGATACTTTTGAAAGCTCCTTATAGAATTCAATTATATCATGAAATGTTACTTAATAAACCATTACCGCCTCAACCTGTAATAACACAGTGGGGTTCTTGGTTAGAATCGGCAATATTTTATGCAGATAAATTCGAACATTTTAGTAATGTTATTCAAAACCTACTAGAAGATGATGTCAAAAGCATTAAAAATTGTAAACAAATTCTAACCACTTTAAATATAATTAACGATTTAACTTATATTAAAACAAATTTTTCAATTATTGTTGAAAGTATTATAAAGCTCGAGACTTCAGGTTTGCTACTCATAGATGCATTAGAAATTTTTGATTAAGTTATAAATTCTATAATTAATCTTTCTAAAAATGAAAAAAACACATTAATTAAAAAAAATGTTCTGAAATTATTAACAAAAATAAAGGCTTGCTAATTTCAAAAGAAATTTCTAAAATACACCAAGGCGAGAATGTCAATTTCAAAAATTCTTCTATCAAACATTTTTCCCCGGAAATGTTATTGAATTTTAAATATGCACATATAATAAACGTTGATGTGGAACGAAGTTTTTCTGTGTATAAACATATTTTTATAATCCGTCATTATAATTTAACTGAGATCAATATGGAACATATTACTGTTACATATTGTTTTTCCAATAACGATTAAATTGTATATTTTTTCATCACAATCATAAAATATGTTGTAGTTTATTTTTTTTTCATCAATAATGTTTTGATTTTATAATTTTACAATAAATAAATATCTATAATAACCAAAAATTATTTTCCATATTTTGTGCTTTTTAAGTGCATATTTTAAAATTTTAAATGGATCCGGTTAAATAAATCCGGTTTTTAGTAATAACCAATGACTAGTAGTAGATAAAAGGTGGTCCACTCTGGAATGCATTAACGAAACTCTAGATTTATTTCTATAAAAAAATCAACATATTATATGCTTTAAATAATAATAAAATATCAATATATTCGTACATTAACATATACAGAGTGATTTTTTAAATATGCTCACCCCCTTTTTCATTTTTATTAATAAATTTATTCAAATTCTGATGCTTAGAATATTAAGTATACCTAAAATCTATATTTTCTGATAAAATTTGATGTATCTAAATCAAAATTCTAATATGTATTTTCTGAGTTATTAAAATTATTATACTAAAGAAATTAATCCTTAAAAATGGTTTTACAAATACATAAACTATAAGTAATATTAGATGTAGTATTTATTATACTTAGACCATTTTTATAAATTATTTGTATTGATAAATCTATCTTACTAACATTTTCAAATCATCTAATCCTCTGAATTTACTTAACCCATTACCATAGACATATTATACTTGGTACACAAGATTATATAACTCAAAAACGACTGTTTCAAATTTTGACTTAGATACATCAAAATTCTCAAAAAAATTATCAGCTGAATAATTTAAAGTGAAAAAGGGAGGTTTCTATTTGAAAATGACGTGTTAATCTGTCTTAAATTTTGTAAAACAGAAAATCATTTTTCACTTGAGATTTTCATTTCAAAAGTCTTGCAAATACAAAATTTCACAAACAATTATTAAAATTTGTTCACGAAAATCCATTAATAAACTATCACATTCACGCTATGGACGATAATTTGTATAATTTTAATAGGTAGATATTTATAACGAATGATTGTACACCATAAGTATATTATTATTAAAAGGTGACTTTTAATGAAATTCAATTTTTTTTAAAACAATAAAAGTTACACAGTAAATTTATTTTATTGCCTTAATAACTATAAAAACAAATTTAAAAAAGTTATATTATGTATAATATTTTCATATTTCGATCTAGTTTATTAAAAACGTGTTTCTGTTATATCAATAATGCACATTCAATATATATTTTTTTGTTTATTGTAAGAAATATTTTGGCTACTTTAGATATTTCGTTGGCAACTTGATATTATCGTTTCAAAATAAAATATACAAAAAACTGTTCATACATTTGAAAAAAAAATGATGTTTTAAACTATACTTATTTATATGCGCCAGCCAATACTCAATATATTAGCGATTTTCAAGAGTAAAGCGGTACGAAGGAAAATTAAAAACATTTATTGGGTGTCTTCCTTGCTGTTAATCTGATAAAGACACGCCGAAGTATTTACATAATATGATGGGTTTAAGTATAAAAACAAAAAAAAAAATTATCGTATAAGGTAGTAAGATTAGTATTGCACGGGTAGGTAGCTATCATTTCAATGTGCATAGTTCATAATGCAATAGATTTTTAGTGAAACTTATGTTTCAATAATAATAATACCATTTTTATGATATTCTATAAGCCAATAGTGGCGTTTTTTATTCGGGAACAAAATGTAGAAAATTCCATTTAATATGCATAGTATAATATGCCATTAGGTACAATAATGCGTATAAAAGAGTAATGGAGTTTTCCGTACATTTTTAATTTGTTTTACTTGAAGTTTTGATAATATTCTGCACAGCAATATATAATCAAAATGATAATGAGCATACTAATATAATATTTTTTCACCCGTGCCACTGCACTCTCGTATTTTATTATAATGAATTTTTTGTTGTGCTATTATTTTTTTTATTTTTTTTTTTTTAAAAAGATTAAACGTACACACATATAGAATGCTGATGTTTACTGAACGCTTTGTGTAAAAGATATGGTTTTTAAAAAAAACGATAATATAAAATATTATTAGTATTAAAACTACATCGAAAATCTGCATAGTAATAATTTGATAACATGCACCGAGTAAAATATAATCGGCTACTAGCATTATTGTTATTATTAAACTATATGAGACTAGACAACCGCGATGAACGTCCATGTTGAATTTAAACTGAAAAAAGCACATCAAAATCGTTACCGCGTTATGCCTATTTAGACTCAAATTTTGTTATTATGATTCGGAATTAAATGGACAAAACATACGAAATGTACATGAATTTATGCACTTTAAACTGGTATTGGCACATTTTATCATCGTTGAGTTTACTGGTTTAAAAAAAAAGTTATGAACGAAAGTCAATTAATAAAATATATAGTAAAAAGATCTTTTTATGTGTTATAACAAGAGAGTTAACGAAACTTAAACAAATTTTCAAATGAAAATATTATATTATTATATTGATTGATCCTAGCCAATTAGTCGATAGGTTGTTGTCGATATTAGAGTAGAAATAAGTTTATTATATCTCTATTTAGAAAATAATATTAATGATATGCTATTTTTTTTTTCAATATAATATACATTATATTTTTGAAAATATCTAAAATACGTATTATAATTAAAAACATCCAAAATCAAATTTCGCCTACACATTACATTAGACTCAGATTCAAATTTTTATCTAAACCTTACTATTTTTAAACAAATAAATAGAAATATGTAAAACCAAACAATTCCGGGCCCTAATTATTATTATTGTATGTAGCTAAAAAATTATAATATTACGACATATTTTTATAATTTTTGCAGCACATTCTCTTACGAATTTGGTTATAGTTATGTCCACGAATCACCTCATTTCCATACAAAATATGATCGGTTTTTACTTTGCATATTTTTGCATATCGAATGTATTATAAAATGCAAAGTTTTGCATGTATTTTTTACTATAGACATGAAAAATGCATATTTTGTGATAAGTGTACCTACTTAAAAGGCAGTAACAAAATAGAAAAACGCCATGTCATTATACGCTGATTATAATTTTAATTCAATAATATCAATGCGATTACGCCATGATGAAAATAATTAAAAAACATGTTACCTATTAAAAGTGCTACTAATTTTTTTAATCGACAGAATTATTATTTAGCTTTTATAAAATGTAACTTTAGTTATTTCATTCAATCTGTTTTAAAATTAAAAAATGAATCATCGCTTTCATTTAACGATAGTTGGAAAATTATTGATAATAATATTCCACCGAGTAATATATTTATCATAATTTTATTGCATATTTTAACAAATACATATTTCGCTATTTTTTATCGAACACATATTATATTTCTAATAATAGTTAGATAATATAATAACACTATCACGATGATTGTTTTTCCATTTCTTAAGTAAAAACATATTATCATTTTTACCAAATGAATCGATCGTGTTTGTTGGCCATTATAGAATAATAATATATATATAATATCATACTTACTCGTGCAGATTTGAAAATCCATTAAAAACGCCACGGCTGTCGATCAGAGTGAACATTGAAGTCTGTTGACCCGAAACAAACGTTCCCCACTCGAAATACTGCACCTTTGCCTACTTAAGTACTCAAAAAACGTTTTTAATCTACAGAGTACCTCGCTGAGTGTATTGATTTTAAAACATCAGAGCAGAATTCAATGGCCGTAATTAGGGTGAGTACAGGTGATTTGTCTTCTAATCTCTCGTGAAAGCGTATTTTCTTTATACATACATATCGTATATGGGTAGAGTGTTATTCTCAAAAGCGCATTTACCATTTTGGTCTTTAAGCACGCTATAAAAGCCGCTGATTACGAAATTCGCGAGAAATACTACAACAACAAATGTACATGAATAGTTATCCTAAAAAAATATCTTTTTTGAAAAACAAGTTATGTCTTGTACAACTTACACTATTATACACTTTATACACTCATTATATAATTTAATTTTTAATTTTTGTACGTAAAAAATGTGTAGTTCCCATACACATTATGAATTACATTTTTTCGCTCAATTTTTATCTAACATGAAAGTATTTTTTCTACTTTTTCCCTTAGCAAGTACGGTCGATTACACACGTTGCACCGTACCCTTGACGATATTTATAATTCTCAGAATTATCAGCTGAACAATCACGAAATTACAAAATTTAATTAAACTTTAGTTCTATTAAACAGAAAAATACTCAAAATTTGCCGCCGTTTAAAAAATGCCGCCACAGGCAAGTGCCTTTACGTAATTAATACAACCCTGGTAATATTCTTCTTGCGAATTCATCTTTTTTGCTCGTATTTCTTGTGAATAAGCTCGCCGGGAAGTTTATATTTTGATATAATATCACAGCCTAAAATGTAAAATTGTATAAGTCACGAATTATTTAATATATTTTAACTCGGTTATACTGTTTAATATTAAAGTCAATTGACCTATTTTTAAATTTAGAAGAAAAAATATTATCTAGTGAATCTCAAACAAGTTATCTTTTTTATATTTTAGTTTTTAAGTGAGTTGTAATCGTTTTAAAAATTGTATATATTTTAAAATTCTCATAATATATTACCACTCAATGACGAGGAACACTCGAAATCATTAAACGGTGTGTCCAAAAATACCGTACCCCGTCTTAAGCAATATCTCTGTGAAACATTGATACATCAATATATTTAAAAAATGGTTTCATCAAATGTAATGACATCAATCATTTTCTCGTATAGAACTTTCGATAACACCACATTTCGATATGTCGATTGGTCACGGAGATAGTAGATGGGGTGTTTTTAGGATTACAATATTTACAGCAGAACGAGTTTTCCGGTTTTCGACGACTATAGTATATTCCATAAATCAGTAAATCGTAGTAAATCTAAATTAAATGCATGGACTTTAAATACAGATAATACGTAAACCTCCCAAAAATGTGACCAAAAACAATTTTTATTTCTAAACAAATGCAAAATTGCATAATATTTTAGGTAATGATCTAATATACATAAGCATAAATGACTTAAGATAATGCCTACATTTCATTACCAATATTGGTATATTTATGATGTACTTACCCTACCTACTTGTACAGGTTTGTTAAACGAAATTCGTAAATCTAATCCATTCCAGTGATTTTAGGACTGAGTTCCTGACCATATTACAATTGTACACTGTTCTTAAGGAAAAACACGTTCTATGTTTTTATCGGTTGATTTCTCTTTTTTGGTGATTTGAATTTTTCGTCGAAATGAAATCAGCATACATTAAATGAAAAACAATGAAACACTATGGTCTTCTTTAAAATCTTCCTGTGTATTTGACATACTTACTAAATCAAATACATAAAATAATAAAACTATTTTATTTCCCACAGTTTTATATAACAATATGTCAAAAGTAAATCGAACGGCGAAAATAAACAGCTTCTCAAAGCTGGTATTTTTATTTGCATAAATAATAGTGCACAATGCTGCCCCACTCCGTCGAGTAGGAATAACGAAATTAAATTAAAATGTGTTTCATATTTTTTGAAAAAAAAATATCAAAAACAATGGAATAACAATCTTGAGACCTGTCAATCGTCATCGGCCAATTTCAGTTGGTTACAGATTGTAACGCCTGTACAAGCTATAGATACAGCTGTGCAATTCGAAAATTAGGACAATTTGTCTTCCGACATAGATGGTATTGTATTATATAGAATCGCATTGTGTAATCATTTATGTTCACAGTATAGTTTATTATGCAATAAAGTTAAGTATATGGTATAAAGGAATCTTTTCATTATATCAAAATTTGAGGGCTCGGCCATTTATGTTTAAATTGTTTAGTACTTCATTTTGGGCATTTGGGTTTTTTTCAGTAAATTTATGTTGATTTTCGTTTCATATTTTATAACTTGTTTTTAATATTTTAAATAATTTATAATAGAAAATACATTTTCATTGTTTTTATTAATGTTATTGTAGTGTACTCGTGATTTTTTTTCAGTTAATAAAAATTCAGAAAGAAAAGGAAATACAAAATAGTTGGTTGTAGGATTTTATTTCTGAATTTTTTGATGGTGTATTTTCTTTAAAGATTTAAATATAATTTTGTATAATACTTTCAAAGTGTGTGAAATTAAAGTAGAACATAAACGATGATTGCGACATATAAAATCTCAAATATTCATCTATATGTGAAATTCTTAAAAAGTTATTTTATGTAAAAAGTGTATATTTAACATTTTTTTTACATTTTAAAAATATATATATATATATTTTATTTACTCCACTATTCGGTAGTTATTAGGTACCTCCTATTGATTTAAATGTAACTTGATAAAAAATTTAAATTATATTTAACTGCTTTTTCCAGCTTGGATTATTGCATGATATTTCATTGCATATATTTACCATTGTGAATTTTTAAGTGTACATATTCAAGTCATATGTTAACGCAGTATTCAGTTCAGAAAACAAACAGAACAGTAAATCGCTTCCGCTTCAAATATTCAAATATTAATATAGGTATATAATATGTACCGATGCATATTTCAGTTTGTTACATTCCTTATAAAAATTGTATTTTGAGATTCTCCCAAAATCGTATATAATATTGTATGATGCAATTTTCCGTATTCCGTTTGCATATTATAACGAATGTAAATTCAATCGTATAATTTTCGTAGAGGATCGAACTGATATTTCCTCCCGTACGGTGAAGGCTACACTCGAAATCCGCACACTCGGGAAGTCCGTATATCGACACAATATATAGCAAAATACACATGCCCGTATTTAGATATTTTTTTTACCGAGGAAGCAACAAATCAATTGGGGGATGGGGGGGAGGGAAGAGGCATTCAAGTGGTTCCTCACATATTTACAAGCATGGCGTATAAATGAGTAAAATTTTGAAATGTATGTAATATTAAAATATTTATTTTTGAAATACAACATGAATTGATTTATTCGTATTTATCATTGCCCAATGGACATTGGCCACATTGATATAGTAAAAAATAAAAATATTTCTTAAATTAAAAATTCTTTTTTATTAGTTTGACACATTTCATTTATATATTCTTTATTTTTATTATGAATTTATCAATACATATAAATATCCTAATCGGCCAACATTGTCGCCGACATAATGGTGCATGATATTGCCTATATGTGCTCTTTATAAAATAGACGTGACCAATAAACATTACCGTAAAATTGTTTAGATATTCATATGCGGGTGTTCCCCTTTTCCCACTCTAATCATCTCACTAATATCAAAAAGTGTCATCAACAAAGAGAAGAACTCACATATATTATTATTTTGTATCGTATTACAACCACGGTCATAATATAAAATATTATAATATATAATGTTGACTTGAGAAATGTGAAAATCGGTAAATGATTTACCGGTCAAGCGGGGAGTGGGTATTACCTAGTTCCGCCAAAGTAATATTAATCGTTCTGCAAAAAAAAAATTCAAAACCAATGGTTTTACATTTTTAGGTAGTGCGTGCATTATACTATTATATGCAGTGTTGTAATAGTGTTTTGAAATTTTTAGAAAATAAACACAAAGGAATTTCTTAAACTACTTTGCTTAGGGTACTTTGTTCAAGTCACTTCTTATCTCTCTAGGAATCATTCCCAATTTCATGTACCAAAGTATAAGACCTTCTATGGGCCAACCATTCTCTTATCACCGTCAGAGCTTCTAATAATATTTAATACTTCACTACCACCCTCACTCAATTTACTTATCTACAATATGACGTATACCAAACTTTGTACATTTTATTTTTTGTTTAAAGTCTTCCAGTTGTAATAGGCAAAATTGCCAATTGACGTAAAATAAACAATAATAATAATATACAGCATTAACCTTCGATAATGGAAAATATGATTGGTAAACAGTTTCTTTCAACTGAGTCATTTTATAAGAACTTTTATTTACATGCGTTGTAACAATATTATAAATATGTTACATGACACCTTTATATATTACATATAAATTCTGCATTATGTACAACTGCTGACCAATACAATAACATTAATACACACACATAATTGTAAGGCCTATGGCCAGCACACACAATGTATAATATAGTTAGTTCGACAGACACCACAGACAGGAGCGAACTCGCCTATACTTACACACAACAGCCATCTTAAAGATAAGTAAAATACCTTCTAATATATAATAATTATACGAGATATAAAAACCAAACGTATCTTTTATTGATAAATACCTCATTAATAAGTGCTCTAACCCCCAGCTACGGAAATCTTATCCATAAGGAATAGAAATCCTTCCCTGGATAACTAA
>JACXSJ010001085.1:0-87136 GCA_014851325.1 Pentalonia nigronervosa | reverse complement strand
GCGTGATTTACATGTTTTATGAGGTACACCTAGATACTATAATAATTATTAATTAGGTAATATTTAAACTGGTAATTTACTAATACTTAACTGTAAAAGAATAATTATTAAGAATAATATATTTTTTTTATTATTTTGAACACTCATTATAGTTTACAAACAATATTTGCGAAAGTCTTTTCCAAAAAAATACATTTTTCCAGAAACGGGAACTGAATTATTTTCGATTTAAAGGATTTCGCAGTTATTAATTTCAAATTTTGATATACTTAATACCTAAAATTTAATTTAAAAATTGAATATTTAAGTAATTAACGGTAAACTTACTACTGGTTAGATTAAAAAGGTACCTACCTAACATTGGACTATATAATTAGTAAATTAATAAGTAATATCACAATAGATAGGTATCTAATAAACATTGCAGTTATTTTCAATGATAGCAAACACAATATTTAAAATAAACATAACCTCGATATATCCAGCGAATTTAACAATATTTATCTGCTACATCAATACAAGTGTTTAAGTCAATATTTTAATTTAATAATCATAAGACAATTAACGAAAAAAAATGAAGAAAAATCACAATTGTAATAATATAATGACGTTTGGACTAAAATATTGTCATAGGTATATAATTCCTAATATACTTTTGACAGAAAATCTTTAGAGTTGAGTTTAATATATTATTATTATTATTATTACTATCTGACTTTTATATATTACATATATAAATACACATGAATCAGTGGCGTATATAAGGAGGAAACCCCTTTAGGCCAGGACCCAAAGTGAAATTTCAGGTTCAATTAAAATATTGCATACGTATTGATTTATGTTTATATATAATATTCTATATAACCATATACTCCGTAGTCCGTATATACTTTTTATGTCATACCTAAGATTTTTCGTTTTTTGATATTCCGTATCATATGAATTATGAAAACTGGAATTGTCTAGTTACTAATGAGATCATTAATGCTTAAGAGTTAACAGTTTACATACGTCAATGATGCGTTCTATTTCTTAGAAATGGATATCCAGTTTCCATTCACTTTTCTATTTACACTGTTTACAAGTGTTATTCAACACAATAAAGTATGGTCGATTAAACAAGTTTTTGAGGAATTGACAAGGAAACGTTAGATTATCTGAACTTGCTTTGATGACGATTCATCGTAATATAACTATATATTGTTATTAAAAAAATATATATAAATCAATTTAAAATAATGTTTATGATATAATAATAAATATTTATAAAATAAAATGGCGAAATCTCTATTTATATTGTTTATGTCATAATTATAACCACCCAACTTCCTAAAAAATTTCTAGTTATGTCTATGTTAGTGATATGCTATATAATTTCGACAGAAAATCTGTAGAGACTAATATATTATTATTATACTGTTCGACCTTTATTTATATATATAATATATGTACTATTTAAACGTCAAATTTATTTGTAATTTTATCGATATTTAATTTGCGATATCGATACGAGTGTATAAATCAATATTTTAATTTTATAATCATAAGAGTGTATTAATAACAAAAAAAAAATAATGAAAAATCACTGTTGTAATAATATCATATACCTAACAACATTTGAACTAAAATATTGTCATAGCTGGTATATATATAATGCCTAATATACTTTTGACCGAAAATCTGTAGAGAATAATATATTATTATTATACTATTCGACCTTTATATATATATACGTATTATAATATATGTAACATCTTTTGCGATATATACTTTTAACGTCAATTTTATTTGTGATTTTACGAGTCCCCGGTGATTTTCCAACGGACCTGCTCTCCTCTGACGTAGCAGTCATGACCGGGTTCTTTTTTTTCCGTTTTATATTCATTCTTCTCTCCATTCATTTTGTTTTCCTTTGTTATTAAATTCGATACACGTACGTACCACCGTCGGTAAACTATACATACAGACGCAATACGTGTATACTCACCAGTATACCAGATACCCATATACAAACACATACAAAGGTAAGTAAACATCGCGATTACTCTCGAGAACAACGAGCGAGATTACAGTTTTTGGTTTGATCATTTATTTTGTTTTTTACATTTAGTTTTTTAGCTTGTTCGGCTAGTTCAATTAAACTATATAAAGTCCAAAGAAAAGCCATAGAAAAGCGACTTATATTATATATATTGTTTTTCTTGTTTTCTCTTTCATATTGCGATCTCGTCCAGAATAAATATCTCTACCTATACCATAATATTATGTTATATATACCAATATACAATAGATTATAAACCCTTAACCAACCTTTATATACCATCTATAAAATAATACAAATAATACTGCATAATACCCTTTTTCTTCGTCATCGTATGTTTGTTTCCATTGTCTGTGATAGTGCATATACGTAATATTATACTGAGACTTCTGCAGATAAAAATATTTTTATGTTTTCTGTCTTGTGCTCGTGTACATCTGCTGTGTATCAACTTGTCTATGGGTTTTGTATTTCCACAACACGATACATAATGATATTATATTATTTCAGCATTTTCGGTAGATCAAATTTTTTCTGTTTTATGTTATATAAAAGTTAGAATTGCAAGCGTCCTACATAACCATTGTCACGGCGAAATAATGTCATAGAGTTTAATTCTGTAAACAATTACGCTTGATTTTATTATTGAACCATAGTATTAACTTTTATTTTAACTTGGTCGTATTAATTATTGTAGATAGAGGTACTGTAAAAAAAGTCACTGTTTTCATTAAAAACAAAATTGTTTTTCCTGAGGTCATATTATTTCCAATCATAAATATGGATGTGTGACGCATATTATATTATGTACATATTATCTTAGACCGTATTCCATCCCATGGCTATATGAAATGGATATGAATGGAAATCTTGGTATACATTACCTGTACCAACAGTGAATACTATATTATTATATTGGGTAATAATTATGACTACACACGTATCGGATTTTTTTCCCAATGACATTTCGATATTATAAAATGACTCTCCTAAGATATTAAAAAAAAAAAAATTAATGATAATATTATTGTTTAGAAACTAGGTACAAGTATACAGTAGAATAAAAACTATACGTTTTGGTCCATCGCACATTCATCGTTCGTGTATTTATTCACGGAAATAAAGTAAAAAAATAGAACACAGTGCCTGTATAATATTATGTACAAACAATGGGTGTATTATAGCATTATATTTTGTATGAAAAATGATTCATTTAAAAGTTAGCTATCGTTTTAGACTCTGAGTGAAGCAATGAATTTATTAATTTTAATGTTGTATTTTTTTTTTTTATATCTGCCATCACGTTTCAATGAAGTAAAAGTGCTCCGATTTTTTTCATTGGCATCTTTTCTGAGAGGAAAGTGAATCTAGTTAGTACTTTGTGTGGACAATAGTATAAAATTCTCTATATTTTTTAAATGCGCTAAGAAAAACAAAAAAAAAACCATTAAGAAAAAACGAAAATTTTATCGCAAAGTAAATTTTTAAATAAATTTGTTTTTATTTATTTATTTCTAATGTAACAAAAAAATAATAACCATAAATACATGAATTTTTTACCAAACATTTACATTTGGAATAAAATATTTAACAGTTCAACAGAATAGTTTATTACTTAATATAACATGCAGTATTGCATATTAAAGCAAAAGCAAAAGCTTTAGATTAGTTAAATGTAAGAATCATTTTTGTTTTTAATACTTACTCAGTAAAAACTATTTATAATTTTATAAGTTTTAATGTCTTATAATACAATTTTTAATGGATTATGAAAATAAATTTTTGCCTCAAATCTCAATCCTTCACAGACCCATTTTAATTTACATTTTAAAAATTAAACTAACTATTTATAGCTATCTCTATAAATTTGAGTTTTATTATAAACATAATGTGATTTGTGAATGAGATAATTTGAATTCTTAAAGTACTTACAGATTTAAACTCAGTTTTAGATTTTTTGCTGAAGAAGCTATCCAAGTTACCGTATGCACGTTTTGGTTTTTTATCACTCATTTTTAAAACCGTGTGCCAACAATTAATTGAATTAATTTATTAAGTAGTAAAACCTTAAATAAATTAAAAGCCAACAAGGTAAGGTGTTACAAAAGTGTTATATGTTATATTTAAGTTATGATTATACGATGATAGTAAAGTTGCTCTAGCGATAGTCGTTATTTAAGAATGATAACAATGTGAATATAATAATATTGATACTGACAGGCATGTTGTTATACACGTTTTGTATCTTTTTATATTGCTTGGCTATGGAAACAACGTAATACTATGCCGTATTGCCGTATAGTGCCTATGTATTTTATATTATTTCATAAATAATAATTTAAGATTTTCTGAAATTTCGGGGGTGGGGGTGGGGCTCCTCAGCCCCCTCAGCCACTCCCCTGAATACGCCACTGATTTGCAGTTTCATCTTGTTGCAAAAATATTCACATGTTAGTTGTTAATTGTACTGTCTTAACGTACCGCGAATATGACGAATATGGGTACAAATGGAGTAAACATGATTTTGAGGTGGATACTAAAGGACGTAAATGGACAGATTTGGGCAAGGATTTGATGTGAAAGCTTCTTCATCACATGACTAATTAATTCTAGTTTTAAAAATTGTAAATACTACGTGTTTATTTATTTTTAAATATTCTGTTTATTTTCTGTTGATTAATAATTCTAATTCTCAATTTATAAATACTATATATATATACTATCTAACTATATATATCTAATGCATATCATTCAACATTTTTTTAAATATTATGTATCTGTAAATATACGGTATAACCATGTAATTATTAAATATTTAAGGTAGATTAAATAGAGACTAATGGATATGAAATAAAGATGTATAGGTACTGGTCTTTCAGTGGGGTCATGTTGAACATTAATATTGTAATTTGTAACACAATATATTAAATCATGATTATTTTAAAAATATATTTACACTATCTTAATTTTTAAAATATAATTTTTAATGTTTTAATGCTTTTAAATCCTATATGTGTATAGTATAGTATTTTATCATTATTATTATTATTATTATTTATATTATTCATTTTAATACTGTAGATACGATCGATTATTTAATTGTGATAAACACGTCTCATAGTTAGGCAGTTGTTATGAGGCAGAGATGTAAAATATTATTTTCTCACTAACTTATTAAAACTTTTCGTAAAAAAATTAAAACTTTTTACTTGACACATTTATACCTTTGATTTATTTTGTTTATAGTTCAATTTTATTTTTATGAATGTTTTTTTTTTTTTTATTTAATTGAAATATTCTCTCTAATTATTGTAAAAAACACACATTTATACAAACTGTTTGACGATGATGGAACTCATTAAAACTTTTGGGGCATACTGTTTGTTTATCACTAAATAGCATTTGTTAGTTAATAGTTTTATAATAAACATAATCAATGTCAAATACAAATATCTAGTCTTGTACAAATTTGACTGTACACCTGCTTAAATATTTTTTTAGTTCATGTACATACTTAATTGCAATGTTATTAACAAGTAAATTTATGATAAAATTATTATATAACTATAATACTGACAACACATTTCCCCTCCTCCTAAGTCTTTCGTTGGACATAATACACAAACGTATGCCAACGTATTATTGACAATCAAATTCAATTGAAATCGAATAGGTTTGTTATCGTTACGTTTTTATTAACTATAGAAAATTTATGATCCATTTAGAATTTTAACCTTTAGTCGCCACTCGCCAATATAGGTCGAACGCGGTAAATCTGCTTCAGTAATATAATAGTCATCCGACAGCTATAAGGCCGAAATAAAAATATGTTTAAACTAATAATATTCGCACTCGTGGGCTTTTTAATCTTCAGTCTCGGATGCGGTAGAGGCTACCCGGATCCGTCAACAGATGAGTTCATCGATCACATAAATTTGATACAAGACCAATGGATCCTATGTATATAATATAACTATCGTCGTATCGACTTCTAAGAATATATTAATAGTTGTTATTATATATTTTAGTCCCACCGCAACTACAGCAAAGACATGCCGATGTATTATATGAAACAATTGTCAAGTACGCCCAAAGGCATGTCGACATTGAGTATGTACAGTCATCCTCCCAGTGAGGATGTTTTGCCAGAAACCTTCGACGCTAGAGAACATTGGCCGAATTGCCCAAGCATTGGAAGAATCAGGAACCAAGGACGATGCGGGTCTTGTTGGGTAAATCGAATTTCATTAGTTTTATCAGTTAGAATTTGCAACCAACGCCAAAGTTTACTTTACCATAAATATTTATAGGCATATACAGCTGTACAAGTTATGATTGATCGTTACTGCATTCATTCTAATAGCACAAAAAACTTCTGTTATTCAGTTGAATACGTAATTTCTTGTTGCACTACATGCGGTTCTGGATGCAAAGGAGGCTTCGCAGAATTAGTGTGGGATCATTGGTTATGTAATGGCATTGTTAGCGGAGGACCATTTGAATCTAATTTGGTAATGTTTTTAATTCTCTGACTTCATAGTATTAAATGTAATTTTTATAGAATTTTTAATTTAGGTAAGACGGGACAGTTTACTATAGTATTTATATGAAAACTAGGTAGTTTGAAGTATTTAATTTTTTCATCTAGTATTTTCCCATATAATAGAAATACTTACTAAAATAATGGATTCGGCCTTATTAGAAGAGACTTTTTGATCATTGAAAATATATCACAATACGCATTATTAACAAATGTCACCATACTAGAACGTCCCCAATCATCTTATCTCATTATGGTTATGTATAATATATTGACTATACTATTTAACGTTAGTCTTATCTAGAAGCTTTTATAGCAAAATGACATCGCAAATACGATTAATCCATGATTTCATAATATTTCAGATTATTTTATTTTATTTTTCCAAACCAATAATCTAAAGTAAAAATTACGACAAACCCACTTATTGGCAAAAATATAATTTTATAAACTTAATAAAAAAACAAAATTTTTTTTGAAGACGACTCTACCAAGCTCTTTGTTGAGTCTCTTGCAAAGGAATCGCGTTAATAGACGAAATAAAAACCCGAGCCACAGGTTGAATTTGATTTAGGGGTTGGGCAGTTGCAGTTCACCAACGCCAATTCATTCCGTCTTATACAAAGGCACCATATAGTTCTACTCGTATAACTTGGTATAAGGCAGAGCTAGATATTATCTATTTACAGTCGTGGCATAAGGTTCATACCATTAGCTCTTCAGTGGAATTTGTAATCAAAGTATCTGACGGGTGATAACTAAATTTATATCGACCAGAATTATCATTGGTAATAATTGTAAAAATTAAAATTATACATTGTTGTCAGAAAATTGAACATAAACCACCAGGTTTAGTAATAGGAGGTCTGCGTCAAAATTTGAATACTGAAACCGTCTCTCCAATTTAGGTTAAATATTAATGATTTACTACACATATTTTAATTTATTTATGTCATAAAAACTAATTGTGATATAGAAACGCTGTAAACTGATGTTTTGTTCACAAGTTAAATTAGTATTTTAGATTCTGAGCATTTAACGAAATAGATTTTGTTTTTAGGTATAACACAAAAAATATTAATTATAGATATGTAACATTTTCAATGAATGTTCAAAATATTTTCATACTTTTTGAACTATTCATAGCATAAAAATTATTTTGATTATTTTTTGAATTTTATTGTCGATGATAATTCTTTTGTTTGGTCAAAAAGTTTAAATTATAATAAAATTTTTTAAAATCTCTAAACAATTTTGTAGTTAAAAATTTATAAAATATTCAATTTTATAGCCTCAGATTGAAAATCTAAAACAAAGTTTTTCATGAATAATTTAATTTGTAACCAAAAAAGTTAAAAAATATATTTAAACAGTTTTATTTTTGTAGATATTTCAATTACAAATTTGAACGAAATAAAATATGTATTTCAACGAGCAATAACGACGTTATGATTATTCGCAGTATGAAAAAATATTATTCGTAGTCATTTCAAACTCTTCATGTACATAACATTATAGTAGCTATATACACAATGACATTTTCAAATGCAATGTTTTCGGAAACAAATTATTTTTATATCAATGATATCATACAATATTCTTAGCGATTGGCCTAACAGATCATCTTCGATAAAAATCGTTTTTCCTATGTATACAATGATTTTATACTATTGAATTCTAATTAAACACATCCATTACACTGACCCACTTGACATCTACAGTGCAGCAAAGTAGTACCCACTTGCCGCTTTTTCATTTTATATTTAACTATCTATAAAATGATATCATTCAATATTGAATAATTATTTAATGTATTACTCATTTTTGGTGTAGAGATGTATGCCATATACAATTGATTTATGTCAAAATGAAGTGAATGGAGTTTTACAATGTGAAGATTTAGAAACTCCTAGTTGCACTGGAAAATGCCGAGAAGGATATGATTTGTTGTACGAAAATGATTTTCACCGCGGTATATAATCAAAATTAAATATAAAAAAAAAAATTCTAATATTATTCTTTAGTAGATATATTTTTATTAATTATATTTATTAATTCATATTTACAATATTTTATTGAATATCAGGTAAATCAGCTTACTTAATGACAAATGACGTTGAACAAATCAAACGAGAAATTTATACAAATGGTCCAGTTCAAGGGGTGTTTATTTTATATAACGATTTTAAGACTTATAAATCTGACATGTTTTAACTTTTAATAATTAAATAATGATTAATTATTATCAACTATTTAAGTTTTTACCAGTAACAATTAATATATATATTTATTTTTCATTTGCAGGAGTATATAAATTTACAGCTGGTGAACAGATTGGATATCATTCAGTTAAAATCATTGGTTGGGGTGTTGAGAACAATAATATATCATACTGGTTGGCGGCTAATTCATGGGGCACTCAATGGGGTACCGATGGCTATTTCAAAATATTGAGAGGAAATAACGAGTGTGAAATTGAAGGCGGAATTTTTGCTGGTATACCAATCATTTCGGATTAAACATTTAAAAATCCTTACTTTTATATCTAATTAAACTTATTAATTACCAAATTAAACGAAATCTCAAATTTTGCAAATTATTTAGTAGTTAAAAATATATAAAATAATGTGTTTTTATAGCTAAGACTACGGCGTATCTAGGAATTTTTTTTTTTTTTTGGGGGGGGGGGGACTGATCAGTTACAAAAAAAAAAATAATAATAACTACAAAATAAGTGATTAAAAAAACTATATTTAAAATTTTAAAACAATAAATTATTATTTTAATCATATTGTTAATTTTAGTCGTCTAGCTTTTCCACTGTTCGAAAACTTATCTAGTACCATATCATCAGTAATATCTACATCTTTATGAATTGATAATGGAGCTAGTCCTACAAGCCGTGATTCAGATGTTGTGTTTCTAAGATAATTTTTCAACCTCTTTAATGTTGAAAAACTTCTCTCTGCAGTTGCTGTTGAAACAGGAAGTATTGATAATATCTTAAGAAGCTCATACATATTTGGGTACATTAGTTGATCACATTGATGAAGTGCTTCGATAGCCGTCGATGGCCGAGATTCAACTAACTTTCATTTCGACTGCCATAATTGATATTCAGCTTCTATAATGTCATCATAATTTTTTAAATCATTCTGGTAAAATGTAACTGCCGTTTTAAGATTTGAATATGGCTTATCTACAATCATATTTGGTAAAACGTATTGCAGAGAATTTATTATTTCACGATGTGATAAAAAACGTTCATTCAATGATAAAATTATATCATCTAAGTGAGGTATAAATATGGTTCTCCTATAAAATTCTTTAGTATTTTGAAAAGGAACATTTTGACGGTTTCTTTGAGTAATACAAATTCGTGGCATACTTTTTTCCACATTTATTAAACTTCCTAAGCAATTGACTTCTTCATAAATCTTATTAAATTCATCAGTTGCATTATCTCTTAATATTTGAAGTTGGATTTTTACCTGATTCACTCTATCAAGGGCATTTACTAAATCAATATTTTTAGTTTGCAAGTATTCTGATAAAAGATAAGTATAACTTAACAATTTAGATGATACGCAGACAGAAACTAAAAATTTAAAATTACAGATGCTATTTAATAAATTAGTTGTTCTGTTTGAAGAATCACATTCTATTTGTTCAAGCGCAGCGACAATAGGTTCTATAAATTCCTTAAACAGCATTACAGCCTCGTGGCGTAGAACCCACCGAGTTTCGCATAAAGACTTTAATTTAAACGACTGAGCGTTAGGTAGGATCTCTATAATTTTATTTTTTTAAAATTGTCGGTCTCTTTGCTAATGAATAAAAAAAAGCACAACAATCAGAAATAATACTAAATGAATTACGAATAGCATGTGTTTTGGCAGCATCAGATAAGCAAAGATTCAGGGAATGAGAAACACAATGAGTGTATAAAGCTTTTGGGGTAACTCTTTTTCACTATTGCCTGAACACCACGAAAGTTACCTGACATAGTAGCAGCCCCATCGTAACCTTGTCCACGTAATTTATCCAAGTCCAAACCAAGTTCTTTCAATGTATTTAGTAAAATGGTTACCAAACCATGACCAGTTACATCATTAACTGGTACAAAAGTAAGAAAATCTTTTTGAAGGACCACCAATTCTTCTTCAAAATACCGTATACAAATTGAAAATTGTTCTATTTGTGCAATATCTGTCGTTTCGTCGGCAAGAACAGAAAAATAATTTGATTTTGAAAATTTTTTAATTATGTCTGATTGAATAAGTTCTCCAAAAATGTTAATAATTTCAATTTGGATAAGTGGACTTGTATACATTACATTGGAACTACAAGTTTCCAAATATTTTTTTAGCGTATTATCTCCATGTTGTGCACGATGTCTCAAAAGACAACGAAAATTCCCATCATTTTGAATTGGTTCTTTCATTAATATACGACCAGAATCTTGATGCCCCCTTAAACCAAATTGTTGTCTACCGCACAATCGTTTAGTCTGAATGATAGGCTTGAGCATATTACGATTTTGTAAAATATCCTCTTTAAGTTGATTATTTAACTGAACCAAAACATTATCTTGTTTATTGTTTAAAATTGCAATAATATTATCGGCATTCAATACAGCAGTGCGATGATAACTATAACTAGCGTGGCATCTAAATGTTTCCAAAGCTTTTTTTAGATTTGTATAAGGTTTAGTAACTAATCCACCTAAAGATTCATAAGAACCTTTCCCAACTTGATTTTGGTTGAGAAAAAGAACACAGTACTTACAAAAGGCTCCTTCATTACATTTAGAATATGATAACCAGTTAACTGTATTAAGCCATTTGATTTGAAATTGTCTTTTAAATTTAACATAAATTTGAGTTGAAAAAATGAAATTAGGATCAGGTGTCCATACATTATTTAAAATTGAAACCTTTTCTTCATTTGGTAATGAATCGACATTATTAACAGAATCATGGCCCCACCAAAAATATTTTGGTTGTCAAGAAGACCTTTCAACGTTTTGTCCAGGGCCTCCAGTGACCTCTTATGGGCCATTGTGCATTCATCCCAAATAATCAATTTGCATACCTGTAGGATCTTGGCCATTGCGCTATTTTTGGATATGTTGCAAATTGGTGTTTCGTTGATTTGCATGTTTAATGGTAATTTCAAGGCAGAATGTGCAGTTCGCCTGACTTCTAGTAGAGTCGCAGCTATTCCAGATGAAGCCAACGCTAGAGCTACATTACTTTGCGATCTGATCCTCGCTAATAGCAACGAAATTAAGAACGTTTTTCCTGTTCCTCCGGGAATATCAATAAAATAAATTCCTACAGATCCACTGTTCACAGCTTCTGTGAACATTGAAAAAAAAAATGGACCACGAACATTCACCAACAACAAACGCAAATAATAACATTCATCGTTATTTGGATGTACTGTGTAGATGCAATCCAGGGCGTCTGAACCAAATAGATTTGGATGTCTTTCAACTGATGTTCCTTGTTATCGACGCTGAAACGATTTCGATGATGCATTCCATACGTAATAGTGTATGTAAACTTTACTCTTAACCTCGTCCTTAGTCAATAGCATGGACGTATTCGGATAGAGGTCTTTGGACACTGCCCCCTCCCCCCAT
Organism: Pentalonia nigronervosa; assembly: GCA_014851325.1. NCBI lineage: Eukaryota > Metazoa > Arthropoda > Insecta > Hemiptera > Aphididae > Pentalonia > Pentalonia nigronervosa. The sequence continues at coordinate 74,908 of JACXSJ010001085.1, read as the reverse complement.
TAGAATAATACCTAGAATTATATCTAAAATCTTAATACAAGCGTAATGGATTTGGAAACCTGTTGCATAATATTTGTAATTCAGTGAGTGATATCTGAGCTCTTTGAATTATAATTTAACCGTAGCTCAGGATAGCTTCAGAAATATAGATCAAATAATACGTTTTAGTTGATTAGTTTCATTATTACACAATCTAAGTTACAGATTATTAAATATAGCGTAAAGAACGACTTACTATAGTGTTGCATTCACCTGGAGTTCCTTAGTGTGCGTGCTGCTGTTGTCTCAGAACTTTCGAACATGGCATTGTGTATGTCTTACAGCGAAGTATTTTATGAATATGTGTAATCGGATGACTATAATATTATGTCTAATAAGGTTATTTTTTATTTCCTACAATTATGTTTACAATGCATACTTCTTTATAACGGTGTCATACATTCGTAATCCTTTACACGATATTGTCATTACTTTAAATATTTAATGATCATAACCTTAAAAATGTTTAAACAGTACAGCATACATTGGATTTTACGATTTTAAGACGTGTCCACGATTTTATACAATATTACGTTAAATCGATCAGTCAAATATGCAGATAATACTTAAAGACGTGAATATACAACCAACGTCTAAATCAATAGACAATAATAATAATTATCCTAATCGATAAAATTGTGTGAAGTAGTAATAAATAGTAACCTATTAATTAGTCTCTCATGATTCTATATCGTTCTTTTTTTTAAATCTTCTAAATTTTGAATATTGAATGGATGAAAGCAATTTCCATTTAAAAAAATAAAGCAGAACATTTTAAAATATTATAATTTATACACTTTGAAAACTAAACCAAAAAGCAAACACAACTCGTCAAAATTTTATGTAACATTAATTTTTATTTTTTTATATATAATATAAAGTTAATTTCGCATTACTGAATATATTATTTAACTAATAACGCGTTACACTATTGCTGTGCTAGCGTCTGGCGCATGTACTAAGGCCTATCGAAAACACGATCAAACAAACAATACATTTTCCTAAACAAATTGATTTCTGTAAAAAAATTTAACAAATAAAAATATAATCAACCAATTTCTATGCTCATTTTTCTGGTTCTTTCCTCGCCAATTGCTCAAAAATAGTTGGAATTAAAGATTTTTTCGAATATTTGAGCTCTAGAATATTCAAACAGTTGTTATACCAACTTCATATAATATTCGATTTATTTAAATGTTGGTATTTTTATAAACAAATAAATCATACTTTTCACACAATATAAAATCACACAATATACATCTGGAAGGGGTGGGTCATCTCTCACATCATTTCCTTAAATATGGCCTTGCAAAATTTTTGGTATACCACTCAACAAATGATTTTTTCTACTAAAAATGATGAAGGCTTTTGAATCACTCTGTATAACATAATAAAATAAGAAAAAATATGATTCGATAAAGCAATAGGTATGATGTTTTATTAAAACAAACTGTTTTTTATTATTAATTGTAAAATTAATTTTAATACTGTAAATACAATTGATTAATTAATTGTGGTAAAATCATGCTTGATTGCGTACATTCTATGAAATGATTTATAATCGGTATAGAATTTTTTAACTGTATTTACAAAAATTATTACTATAAAAACAACAAAGAATTGTATTGTTCCCATTATGCGTTATAATATTATATTTGTTTTTACTAGCTAAATTACAGCTGTAATAAACACATAAAACATGGTCATGTAATTGCTATGAAATGATCAGTAATCGATATGGAATTGAACTTTTGTTTTTAAAAAAAAAAGCATTATTATAACAACATTGGTATTGTTTTATCAAATTGCAACCAATGCTCAAATTGGGGTGCATCTTATAAGAAATTCATAAAAGTCGAAAAAAATAACAAAGAAAGCGGTATGTACCTACGTAAATTCATGAAGATCAAAAACAAAGTAGAATGTACAAATACTAGAACAAAAAGCAGTAAATGATTAAGAGTAAATACTGTTTTTTTTCTTAGTAGTAATTTGTTGTGTACGTCTACACGACAAATTAAATAAAGTACGCTAAATGAAATAATCGACTATATCTTTTATTTAAACCAATGTAAAACAATTTAAATTTACAAACATTCGGGAGGTTCGGACAGATATTCTGCTGGACAACGACTGACTCCCCCTGGGTCGAGCGCGGTCGGGCAGGCCGCTATGGCTCAAAACTGTCCACGCAGCGGAATGCCCTACCTGTCGACTATGCTCGTTCCCACGGTAGATACATGGTTACATATATATATAAAAAAGAAATGCTTACATTAGAAATTACTAATACTACCTGAACATGGGTTTATAACAAATTATAACTATAGAGCAGTTTGTCCAACAAAATTCAATTTTTTTTTTTTTTAAAAAAAATACGTTTAATGTGTTTATAAAGACGTTAAAATTCAGAATCTTTGATATCAAAAAATATTTTATCACATATACTTTGAATTATTTAATATATTTAAAACGGTATTAGTACTAGATTACATGCCGCTTCTTAATGAATAAAAAGTCTTGTTAGTTTCAGTACTTATAGATTAGTTTTATTTCTATACACTAATAAATATAATATAATTATGTCTGGCGAATGATCAATAGCCTCATACAATTCAAGGATTAATGTTTATATATATATATATATATATATATATACACATATAATAATATGTACAATGTAGGGGAGATTAAAATCATACATGTCGGGCACGCTTAACCAAATAGCGTCCGATTCGAGAGCCTCGTCCCGGAAGCGTGGTTTAAGCAGGCGCGTCGGATGTTTTGGAATTAATGATTACCCTGAAAAGGGCAATTTTATAAACTTCGTAGAAACCAGGCGGTTTTTAGCCGTCACCGAGGGTTAGAACGTTATTGTACTATTTGTATGGGTTTGTACCTGTATGCCGCTGGTGACAACACCGTGCTGTTATGATCGACAGTCGGTTATCGAATGTCGTCGATGGCACTAATTGTCTGCTGCTGGTTGTAAACGGCAATATCAGAATGCGGTTTGTCGGTGCGACGATTATATGTCGCTGGTGGTAAGACAGACTGTAGACTGCTACAGTCTTTATTTCGACTTGATTCTTCGCTGTCCTTTTCGTTTATAGATATTGACGGATTGAAGATTAAAATAAAACTGCTTCTGTTCTTGCTTTGTTTGGGTAAACGACTGAGTGGACTTTTGCTATACCAGATAGTGGTGCCTTTACTAGTGGTGGAATTGTTGAAATACCAGTTTAATTTATATGTTTGTTGATTTAATTGACCAAAGTCTACGAGAGTGGTCTTGGTTTGAGATTTTTAAAAATATAGGAGGGTTAGAAATTTCTTTTCGTCATAGGTCTCTGATACATCGTTGTTTAGAAAAACTGTTTTTGTTGAACATCGCGGATGCTTGGGCTCGGATATAGGTTTTGATCTGCTCATGATCGGCGGTAGAGAGGGTGATCTGGTTTCGAACATATGATAGAATGCCTGATATGAGAATACCATGGGTTCTGGTTGCTTTTTTAACGATGTTTAATATGTGCATGCCAAGGTTGAGTGTGCGGCCAAATGTGCCCCTAGATACATTACATGAGTGAACCGCGGAAAAAGAGTGTCATTAATAGACAGCTGTAGTATGATGTTGATATGATTCCGACTAAACAGAATGATCGCCGTTTTTGGTTGTATTTATACGGAGCCGCTATTTTTTGAACCAAGCGGATGTCTTTTGTATTTGTCTCAGCATTTGGATTATTGCCATATTTGCATTGTAGTTGGTAGTGTGGTACATAATTTCGTCTGCGAAAAGAGGGATGAATGCCTTGTCATAGACGAAGATATGATTTGTAAAGATGAGATGTAGTTATAGAGAAAGAAATGAGCCTTGTGGATATCTGCTGTGTAGCTCGAGGAGATGATAGTTTATCCTCAATACGGACGCAGAAAGATTTATTAGAGAGAGAGGATTGAATGAATTTAATAATGATGATAGGAATTTTCGTTAGTGAAATTTTTTAAAGAAGTGTATTGTGCCAGACACGGTCGAAAGCCTTTTCAACGTCGCGAAAAACAGAAGCTGTTTGAATACAGTTGTTGAGATTGTTGCTAATACACTCTAATAGTTTCAACAGTAGCTGGGTAGTCATGTAATCGCGTTGAAAAGCAGATTGTTCTGATTTAATTTTGTTACTTATGTGTTTTTGAAGATTAGAGAGTATTATTTGCTTGTAGATTTTTGAGATTGATGAATGTACGGCAATGGTTCTGTAGCTGTCTGGTCTAAGAGGATGTTTACCCGGTTTTGGGCGGAGATTATTGTTGCTCTCTTCCAAACCATCGGAAAATAACATAGCCCGAGACATCCGTTCACGATTTTGGTTAGGGCCAGTATCATGTTTTTTTAGAGGAGACGAAGCACATTGTTGGTGATCAGGTCTACACCAGGGGCTCTGTTTCTGGGAAGTTTGGAGAGCAGTTTTGCTACAAAACCCGGTGATGTATAAAAGTTTGAATTTAATGCAGCACTACTCGTAAATGTATGTTTGCCAAAGTGGTTCACTTATTTACGCTAGTTAATGAAACTATTAGTCGATGGTGGAGATGAGGAGATTGACGTGCTATGAATCTCGAAATGGATCGGGTTATGATTTGATAAGAGGTCATTGAGATTATTGATTTCAACGGACATAGGAATTTTGATAAGAGTGATGTCATGGAAGTCAGACAGAGAAGTATGATTTTAATGATTATACGTTATGGTTGGAGTTGAAGTCACCGTCAGAAATAGAGCAATCAGATGTTTGGGTTAGTGTGTCCAGGTCGATTGGGTCGAGGATTTGGCTTTGTGGTTAGTAGGATGAAATGGACGGTTCTGGAGCACCTCCCCTTTAAATTTACATGTAAAATCTTATCTCTTTTTTATAGGCAACACGCAATACATGCACCTCCCTAACTAGCAAACATAACTCGATATAGGCAACCTACAACACACATACACATATACCATAGTCATCACCCGCCGCCCGATTGGCACCTCGTCATTACATTATTTTTAGTCTTCCCTGAATATTTACGCAAGAAGTAACTTGTAGGTATTTTCCTTCAAACCAGTTCCAAATTGTTTTATTAACATTTGCTATTAAAATTGGAAAATGGATAAATTTGTATTTAAGTATAACAAAAATGAAGATGTAGGAAAACTAAAAAATACTCCAAACATTGTATTACAAAACAATGAAAAAAATAATGAAGTTCTTAATAAACAAATTTTCGGTGATGCAGATGACCCTGTAAATGAGATACCTGTTTCATGATTAGAAATAAAAGATAGAATCGACAAAGGTCCCTACCAACCAAAATTTGTTTTTCTTAGAACAATAATAGGTCCAAAACACAGAAGTTTCCAATTCGAATGGTACAATAAGTATTCGTGATTAGAGTATAGTAAAGTTCTTGATTCTGCATTTTGTTTTAACTGTCGTGTATTTTGTTTAAACGATCCAGCAACAAAAGGTCATATTGATTTGGCTTTTATAAAAAAGGGATTTAAAAATTGGCATAGAGCAAACCAATGTTTCCGTAACCATGAACAATCTAAAGGCCATCAACATAGCATTTCTTCTTGGAATAGTTATACAAAAGACAAAACAGTTGATATTTTGTTAGATGAGCAAAAGGAAGTGTTTATTTCAAAACAAAAACAAATTAAAATAAAAAATCCTCAGATAATGGAAAAGTTGATTGATATTGTGATTTTTATTTAGCAAAAGGAGATGGACCATTTAGAGGCCATGACGAGAGTAAGACCATCATGCACGAGAACTGTTTTTAGATTTAGTAGATGTAGTATCAAAATATGTCCCTATATTAAAACAACAAATGGACCCAAAAATGCTTTATACACTGGTGGAAAAATCCAAAACGATATTATTACCTACATAAAAAACATCATATTACGAAAAATATTACGTTCCGTTCAGAATAAACTTGTTTCAATAATGGCTGATAAAACAAGAGATTGTGGACACCATGAACAAATGGCAATTGGTTTGAGATTTAAGATTTCAGCAAAAAACAACGAAAATTATAAATGCTGTGAGAAATCTCTTAAATCTAAAATTACATAAAGAAGAACCATTTGTTTTAGAAGAAAAATTCAAAATTTTTAAAGATGAATTAATGGCAGAAATATGATTATTAAAAGCAGATCAGTCTGCACTAACTGAAAATTCATTAAGTGGATAGATTCAGTGGATGCAAGAAAATGAAAAATATAAAATTTACACGGCTTTTAATGCAGAAATTCAAACCTTTTCTGTCATCCCCGTGACAAGTTGCTCATGCGAAAGAGCGTTTTTTAAATTGACTCACGTGAAAACGAAATTAAGGTCAACTACGAAACAAAATCGGTTGGAATCACTCATGTTGTTATATGTTGGACAAGAATTAACGGTCAATGTTGAAGCTTCTGAAGTTATAGAAGAATTTAAAAGTATTGTACCATTTCAAAGGCGATTGTTATTATAAGATAATACAATAAATTATATTAGAGTTGTTTCAGTTTATTTATTAATAAATATAAAATAATAATTTATGCACTTATATATTATAAAATTAAACAATAAATGGTTATAATCAATACTTACATATTACATAATAATATAGTTAGCTTACAGGAGATAGGTAATAAAAACTGTATTTGTTTAAACTTTTAAATTTGTAATTATTTCTTTTGATTTCTTCATTAATAAAAAAAAAAAATGTATATTGTATATCGCAAATGTAGCTACCAATAGGTAAATATTATACAATAAGTTATAGTATTGGTTAGTTAACAAGTGTGGATACTTAAAATATTTTAACTTTAGTGTGTTTAATATACCGTCCTACGGAAGAAAATTATAAGCTAAAAAAAATGCATTAAGTGAGTAAATAAGTGAATTTGTTTATAGCCTCCCCTATATATATAAAAACTGAAAACTCCCTCTGCTATACAGTAGGGGTGGAGTGGACCTTGGTCATAGAGTAGGTCACTATATCACTATAACACTTCGTTCAGAATCTAAAATAACTACAAAAAAAGGCTGGGCACATTCAAATGTAAAACTCTGTGTCCGCCTATTCATAGAATATATTTAGTTATGTAGACTGACAGACTGTCTTCGTTCGAAATATTTTTTTGTATACATTGATTTATATCATTGAATACTATAAATTTAACACATCCATGAAAGGGAGCATACTACTTGCGTCCGAAATTATTATCAATAAGTGAGTTGCATCCCGCAAAAAAAAATTCAAAAAGGGTTATAATCTATTTGCGTTCTGATAAACCTTTTTTTTTTTATAACCTAATTGCGTCCCGTAAATATCGATAAATAAATGTAAATCAAAATGTAAATAGAAAAAATACATTGATGATTATTTTAATTTATAATACAGAAAAAGAATAAGTAATAAGTAATAAAATAGTAATAAGTTAGGTATACAACAAAACTAAACAAACAAGTAACAACATACAATACTATTAAAAAAAAAACCAAAAAAAATTACATTACTGTAGTATTATTTTAAATTTTTTATCCAATTTTTAAGCTATAATAAATATAATTTAAATGCATTTTTATAGTGCATTTTTTAAGATTTTTTAGGGAATTAAAATCCCAGCCTTAGTTATGATAATAACTTTTGTCATGATATTTATGGTAATAATTATAATTTTAATAATATTTAAGTACAGTTTAAGATATACTTAAAGATACGTTATATTGGTCGAAATTTAAATGAAACGTTTATTACAAAATTTAATAGTGAAATTTCGTTTTTTTTTAACTTTCGACTTGTTTTTTAAGTATTTTAATTTTTAATTAAATAATATTTAAGACATATGTATTAATCTGGAATGATTTTAAGACGTCAATGAATTAGAAAATATGTGGTTGACTAGAATAAAAATATGAATTAAATTTGGAGTGAAAAGCTTCACATGTATTTGTTGTTCATTGTATACTATTTAAAAATCCACACCAAATAAGAGGAAGGAATTTAGAATTTTCAGAAATATAGTTATCTAATATATAGTCTGTAAATTCTCCACAATCAGTTAGAGCAATGGCCATAAGATTAAACACAAACACATTTCTCATTATTTTAAGAGGTAAAAAGGTAGTTCAATAAAGCTATTTAAAAATTTACCGATTTCTATATTTGTTTTGAAATCATTAGTTAAACCAATAGCTTGAATTTTTTACTACCTATAGAAATTTCGTATGAATTAATTATTAAAGAAGAATTTTATTTATTATGACATTTTTACTAGTTTTTAGTATTATGTTTTACCAGGATTGGGCCATGTGAAAGGGACATCCTTTAATTTTAGATTCTGTCCATCCTTTGAATAGGTGTATGTATTGAAATTTCAAAGTCGACAAGTAGAGTGTCTGGTAAAAATATAAACCTTCGCATTGAACACTATTTACTTAGGTGTGTAAATGCTTTAAAACATGTTTGAGTTTCTTTATCGGTAGGTAAAAAAAAAATACTAATGGTACATATTAATCATTAATGAGTCCATGAATTATAAACACTTGCAAAAAAAGGTTTTGTACAGTATTGAAACGTGCTATCGACGTAAATTATTTTCAATTTTATTAACAAACTAAATTTTTATCACAAGAAAATAATATGATATTATTTTTCCGGTCATTGACCAAGAGAAAATTTTCATTTTCAGCTGTAAGTACAGGGTGCTCTTGTAATACATTGTGTACATCTTTTATATTTATTTGAATTTTTAGTAGGATTAATCTACGAGTATTATAAATGTTTTTTCAAACTAAATTTATATCATTAACTGTAAATTTAATAACATCATCAGCACTAAGTTTTGCAGAAATAATTTTCAATAGTCTTGTGCTAAGATCCGATAGACTTTTTTGTTTTGCAACATTACTTAATTTTTGTTAATTGTGGTAGTAGTATCATCTAGAGTATGATATGGGGAATTTGGAGTCACATTACTTATTCAATTTTGATGAATATCTAGTTTTATATAGTATTTACAGCTTATTCGTATTTTATTAAATTAACTTGTTTTTTTTTTTTTCAATTTTATGAGTGGTAATTGTACAGAAACGATTCTTATTGTTGGTCTAATAAGACGAATCATACTGAATAAAAGTAAAATGTGAAAATATAATATGAGTAAAATACAAACGATTATCGACGTAATCGCTATATCTTAAAGAATCTAACAACCAACAAGTTGTATTATGTATACACGTTCCCATAATGTCTCACATAAAATAATACCTACGTAGGTTATTGATATAATATACTTTCATAATATATTTAATTATTATGATATACCACTATAGGTATAAATAAATTGTATCTACATCGTGTGATGTAATACACGCACTCGCACACATTATACTGAATATGAATATTCTTATCATGGGTCGAACTGTCCCCATCACACAAATAGTGAGGTTTCTTATAGAGTACAGTTTATCAACTATCAATTTTAATGTTTTTAGTAGATAATATCGATAATAATTAAATAGCCGACTTGCATCCGCAAAAGAGGACGCAAGTTGCCGGCAAAGTTTAATACTTGAAATATAAACCTTTTTTTGGGACGCAAGTAACATGTAACCCCATGAAAGTGACCCACTCGATACTTACTGTACAGCAGAGTGGTACCCACTTGCTGACCTTTTTTATTATTGTTGTTTCATTATTAATTTAAAATTCCTGGAGTTTGATTTAAGTTTAAATAATATTTAAATATTAATAATAAGTGTCCCATTGTAATTACGTTTGTCTCACATATCAGGCCATCAACTAGATATATTATTATGTATGCCTACTTAACACATATTCCACAACTCTTTTATCGCTTAAGTTTTAAAACGTATTTAGGTATAACTCTTCACATGGAAAAAAAATCACTATTATTTTATAGCCAAAATAAATATGGTTAAATTTACTGTAAATATTGATTATTATAACAAAACTAGGTACCTATTTTAATTTCAATATCTATAATAATATAGTAACATTATAAATAAATTATTTAGTTAAACTGACTATAATAATGATTTTTTTAACAAATAATTAGAGTCAAGAAAATTTACTATAAAATTAAATTAAAATAACATTTATTTAATGTTGGAAATGAGTTTATGATCATATCCTTTGTTTATGTATATCAACTATAAAAAAAGTTGATTGATATTTGAAGGCTATGCACGTCATATTTTATTTTTCGATTTGTGATTTGCAGAGCTTTAAAGTTTAAATACTCGCGAGTATTTAATGGAGGTTCTGTGGTGTAGGTCAATTGTCATATGCGGTCCATCGGGCAAACATAAATTAGTCTGAGATATATGCATTTGTAGATATCTTGAACTTTTTAAAAACACAAAAACAAATATTTTATTTTAGTATTTAGAGATTAAGCGAGGCAAAAAAGTTCTATGAATTAAAACAAATTGTGGTTCTTCAATGCAAATAGTAGTATAACTACCCATTCATTGGTAGCTATGAAAATACCTTTCAAAAACGTATTTAAAAATTATTGATAATAAATCAAGGTATGTCTCCTCTTCTTGGCTATAAACACGGTGAGATCTCTTTTTCTCTACAGCATTATATACATATTTATTTTATTTTAAATGCAACACCAATTAGTATTTAGTTATAACTTCAATCCGGATTTATATGTTTTTATATAAATATCGTTACTGACCTTAAACAGTCTTACGAAATTAACAATGTGAACGAATGGTTCAACACAGAGTTCACAGGAAATCTTTTTTTTTTTTTTGTATATTTGAGAATATTTAATGGGTTATGGAATAAATTTTAGCTTATTTAGCATGCTTTGAAAAATATTGTAAATTATGAGAAAAAAATACTAATGTATTTAAATTTTAAAATTATTGATATTTATTTTAATATGACGATAACTGAAAAAAATATTTATTGAACATTTACCAGCCGTAATTTTTTTTAAAAAACGCAGTTATAAAGTAAGTACCTACTATTTTTCACTGTGCCGTTACATATAAAATATAATATTAGTATCACTTTACCAACCTAGTAGCTTATACTGATAAGAACAACGTGTTTTATCAAATGTCCAAATATTTGGTTTTACTATTACGTGTTTTTAAGTTTCTAAAATTATTAAAGTAAAAAAATCTATTAATTTTAAACATCTTTTAAACCAGTGAGAAGCATAAAGGACCATACAATACATTATTTTAACTAATAATATAGTGTAATTACTCCATTATGCAAGTGTATACCTTAATATTGTAAAAAAAAATAATAAAAAAAACTTCATATTAAAGCATAGGTTTACATATTTTTTCTAATTTACCCATAAATGATTATAATTTATAATTATTAACTTTTCTGGAGTAATATAAAATACTATGCGCCCCACCCCCCTCCCGGTCACGTATATTATATAACATTTTAATTTATAAATCAATATTTCAAGCGTAAAAACTGGTGGTGCTTACTACAAAAACAAAATTATGTTATTGACATAAATAAAAATGATATTCAATTTCAGGAAAAAATGAATTTTTTTTCTTTGAAATTTCCCGACTTAATGGTTAATTAATATTATATTTTATAAACGGAAAAAATATTTATGAACCATTGGACAGAAAATTTCGAAGAAAGAATTTCTTTTTTCTCTTTAAATACGATAACAAATAGCATAAAATAAAATTAATATTATTTAAATAAATTCATATTTAGCTCGCTTTGGCAAATTCGTATAAAAAAATTATTTGTCACAAACGGTGATGTTATGAATAAATAAATTTGTATACGTATTATACATATTTTATACATGTATATATATATATATAGAATAATAAACTCTTTACAATTTATTATTATTATTATTAAACAATTCCAACATTAATGCAATGAACAGCGAGTGTTGTTTTAAGTTATTGCGTTGTTTTTTTTAATTTCAATCGTAGGAGGAAAGAGTTATCGAGTTATTAGTTTTCCCAGAGTTTTTCATTTAAATTCTTGTTATTTTGTGAGTGAAAATAATCGAATGACTATCGAACCACGCGGCGGCAGACTGTTAACGGAATGAAATACTTATTATAATTATTTTTTTTTTTTAAATACTGCAGCAACATTTTAATAACAAAACATCGTCATTCGCGTAAGTTTCTAGTAAAACGATTTAGTAATTTTCAACAAAAGAATTCCAGATATTCAATATGATCGTATTTTATTGTGGTTTCTAACAAACACTGGTCTGATATGATGTTATTTTTAATAATGTCTGTAAAATATCGCGGCGTCAGCATACCTGAAATTAAATTCAAGGAATTGCATCAAACGGAAACGATTATTAATAATATCATGTTGTTTTCAACATTGTCTTTTTTTCCAAAATTTAAAAGCGTTCGAGCAAAAATTTCCGTCGACAAAAATATTGTGTGTGTGTACAAAATGTTAGGACGTTTTCGCGAGAAATTATAAATTGTAATTTTCCATATACCACTATAATAATTACAAATTAGTCCCAGGACAGTTGCGTCCAACCTTATGACTATAGGTGTACCTCGCAGTCGCTACAAATTGAAAATAAAAGGAGAACAATATCTAAAGAAAAATATTTGATAAAGTTAGTTGTTAGGAAAAATTACTTAAATAGAACACTTTTATGATAAAATTCAGTCACTTATAGTCACTTTTTTTAAATAGTTGGAACAACTTCCAATCCTGTTAATACCTATTCCTCAGTACATTTATACATATCAATAATAACAATAAATATAATAAAAGCCATTAAATTTTGAGTTTTGAAATGGGGTTAGGTAAAATTATATCTTGCTGCACCTAAAAAATATGTCTTTGGTGTCACTACTCTCGGATACTATCTATTGAAAAAGAAAAAATACATCTGACTCTAACAATAAACTTTATCGCGTAATATTTTATTAACTAAGCTTAGAGGCTTTTACTTATACTTATACTATATTTAAAATTACGCAAATGTGCTTTAAAATATGCACAAAAAATAATTAAAAATTCGTGGTAAAATTATTTGAAAAAAAAATATTACCTACTTATTGGTGTAAAATCAATTATTATTATAAAAATTATTTTAAATAGGTATGTTACATTTAATTTAGGTAGTTGGTCCACATTTTTAAATTTTACTCTTCTTTTTTTTTATTAAAATTAATTTCTAATGTCTTAATATGATAAAAAATAAAGTAAAGTAGTTTAAAAAAATTATTAAAAAAGCTCTAATAATCTAAATAATTCGAAAATATGATACTCTAATAAGCAAAAAAAATAAAATATGCAAAAATATGCACAATCAAATTTTGGATTTAGATTTTATGTATACCACGAACAGGATTTATATTTGACTCTGCTGCTTTTTACATTATTCAGAAAAAATATACAAATTCTAGAAATCCTTAAGCCTAATAATAACATTATAGTGTAACACGATTGGTTCACGTACGCACTTGGACGCAGTTTGACTAACGATTTTATTTTTATTGTGCATTCAACGTTTCAAAAATCAATTTCCAATTACATACTAATTGGGAAATGAACTATATATTATAATGTTGAATATTATATTATGTTAATTTAGTTTGGAATAATAATTCGTTTAATAAATCTAAAACACGATTTTGCCGATCAGTGGAAACAACATCAGTATAAAACTGCACAGTAAAAAAAAATTCAGCAAACATCATTTCCGCATTGAGAGAACCACAATGCGATCAAAAACATTATAATCATATTACATATTTTGAAAGCGATTATTTTCGAATTCTAAAAACGCTTCTAAAGAGAATTTGTTTTGTTTTTGTATTGTTTAAAAGTTCTTTTTTTTGATTTAACAAACAATTAAAAACTCGGAAATTGCTTTTATTTTAATTATAAAGCTTTTAAAGTTTTGCAAATTTTGATATACATAAATATAATTGAAATTGCACGTATACAAGGTGGTTCACCAAACATGCTCACTACCTTGTTTTTCTTTATTAATACAATTATTCGAAATCTGATTTTTAGAATTTTTAAATACACACAAAGACAGTGTTTTCAAAATCTTGAGACATTTTTATACTACTCAAGGAGTGTCCTACGAAGATACAAACGTCTGTTTTTCAAATGAGAATTTCCTCTTACTAAATTAAAATATTTAATAGATATTTTTTCGGAAAATGTCAGCCTATCTCAATCAAAATTCAAACAAGTAGTTTTTGAGTAATTTAACTTTGTGTGCTAAAAATAATAAGTCCATATTATGATAGTGGCGTTAGAAAATAGAATGGCAAATTTAGTGATTTGAAAAAGTAAACAATAAATATTTTTTATCGACGTTTATAATTTGTAAAAATGGTCCATGTGTAGTAAATATTAGATCCAATGTTACATATTTTATTTTGTATTTTTGTGAAACCAATTTAAGAATTATTATTCGTAGTATAAACATTTTAATAATTGAAAAACTATTTGTTTAAATTTTAAATTAGGTACATTAACGTTTTCAAAAAAAATTATCCACTTAATAATTTACAGTTAAAAATAAAATTTCTCATTTGAAAAACAGAAGTTTGTAGCGCCATAGAACACTGCTCCTTTAATAGTACTAATGATCCTTAAAATTAGAAAATATGGTTTTTAAATATATTTAAAAATTCGAAAAATCAGAATTATTAAAACAAACAATCGGTGTTGAGCTTGTACGGCGAATCACTCTGTATAATATTTTAACTGATATATTATGAAATGAAAAATAAATAGAAACACACATAGCAAAAGCACAGCCGTAGCTTGTTCTAAACAATATAAATTCGACAAAATTTACATATTTCATATTTTTCCTAGTAGGTATCTCAAACATCAAAGTAATTTATGAATGACGTAGATGCGTCACATTACGAATGGTGAGGATGAGGTATATAGATCTACCAGAGTGCTTTTTTTTCTATCAATTTTATATTATTTATGAACTTTGTTATCAATCCGGTATAAATTCATTGGTAAATGCTGAGTGAAAATGCATGGTCGGATGATCGTGTACAGGCACTTTGAGATTAAAGTGAAACATGTATTATTAATATTTAATTAAATCTTTAAATTTTAATTAATTTTGTAGTGTTGCCTGTATATGTACGTTGCCTTTATAATCAATTCTTTTTTGAATTATGACTAATAAATAATGCTTGTAAAGTTTCATGTTATTCTAACTTTTTAAATAATACATTTATCAAAGTCATGCTTTATATATGTATAGAGAAGATGATGTTTATAATATTATAGTGGATACCTACTTTAAATATTTTATTTAAAAAAATATAAAAACTTATAAAAAATTAATTTGAATTTGTTATTTTATATAACAACAAACAATATACATATGTTATAGGTATTTTTCTAATTTGACTATTTTCAGAATTAATACGAGATTTTTAAAATTTGAAATAAGTTCATTTTTGGGGTTTTTTTTTTTGTTATATTTTTTAATTAACAATCACAATTTTCGAGAGCTTAAATGTGAAATACTTAATTTATTACACCATGTTCACTTCCTAATCGATAGCGACTTTAAATGAAACTTTGGTAAACAGTCCTGAATATAAAGCTTTTGCTATTTACTAAGAACATAGTGTAACACGTCCTGCAAAAATGCTCAGTATCAGAAATAATTATTCAACTTGACGCAAATTTAATCAAATTATTTTGTACAATAACTTAATGATCATATATCCAAAATTTTATAAAAATAGTTCGAACATTTGAAATCTTCAATATTTTTGATTCGCGAGTCACACCATGATTTAATATAGGTGTTAATGCAAATTGTTCTTAAAACATTTAATAAATAGGGAGCTGTTTATATAATGTTGAAATATGTTAATTATTAGCTCATTATTTATAATTAAGACCAATTTAATTAAATACCTACAAAGTTACTTGAGTTTTTAATCTACAATTATTAATTAAAAATGAATGTAACACAATACTGCATATCAACATACCTAGTCAATTGGCATTATGTAATGCATTATGTTTAATCTATCAATTATCTTGTTACAATAATGTCTAAAGTCATTTACCGCAATCAAAGTAAATTGTGAAAATGATAAGGTATATATCAAAATATACCTTATCAGATTTATATACCTTATAGAAAAATAGAAGTTTGTATCACCGCAAAACACTTCTCAAGTAGAATATAAAAATCAGGAATTTGAAAATATGGTTTTTAGGTATACTTAAAAATTCTAAACATCAGAATTTGAGTAAATTTACTATTAAAGGGAAAAGGGGAAGAGCGTGGTTAAAAATTCACACTGTATAATAATGTCTAGTTAACGTAATGTAGGTACTTACCTAGTATTACTATCTCACTGAATATTCGTATTGTGTAAGTACACACTTTATTAGTCTTTGTGTTTTATTAGATACGCTGTTTATTTAAGTACCTACTTCAATTTTCGCTACTATATCTTTCCAAACCCGGCGTATTAAAATATTTGTAAGTTGTTCAGAATATCGAATTGACATTCGGGGCTGAGACTATACATTTTAAACTCTTATTGTTTATTATAATAATAATCAATTATAGTTTCAAATCAATATACATTTCAATCGTTAACGGTGAATTAAAAATATGTATAATAATATGTACCTACATATTATTATTACTGAATATTCGTATTGTAAGTACACTCACTTTTATTAATCGACGTGTATTTGTTTTTTATTAGAGTAATCACTGTTTGACATGATAATATTATTTTTGTTAACATATTATTGGAGATAAATAAATATTTTAGATAATATTACGTTTTTGTTACGTATTTTTTTCTGAATACACACAATACACCATTTTCTGTTATTTTATTTTATAGGGGATGGGGATAATACGGAATTCAAATTATCCGTGATCATCATTTCTTCAACCTCGGCGTGTTAAATTTCTATGTAAAAGTATGTATGTTATTCAAGATTTCAGATTGACATTTTGCACTGAGACTATGAACTTTAAACTGTTATTGTTTATAATAAAAAAGGTACCTTTGTTATTGTAAAATGTAAAATTTTGAAAGTTATCAAAACATCAAAAAGGCATATCAAAATGTGTATGAATTGGCTTAAAACACTGGGAACAGGGCCATAAAAGGGGATAAATGATTATGAGTTCAAACGTATCAGAATTACAAATAATTTCGTTTTATACAAAATATGTTTATGTTAAAAAAGAAGTTCAAAATATGTAAATACACACAATAATTTTAAATATACTTTAACAATCGATAAAAATAAATATAAATTCATAATAAATAAAAGGGATTTAAAAAAATAGGTTTTTGAATATGGTAGCATTTATGTATATTATTTAGCTGCCTCCTGATGTGTAGTCGCACTGTTGACATTAACATAATATATAAATAATTTATATATTATTAATATATATATATATATATATATATATAGAGAGAGAGAGAGAGAGAGAGAGAGAGAGAGAAAGAGCGAGACATTGCAAGTATAAAATTGTATACATTTATAAAAAGACGAATATCATTTATTCAAAAAGTAATTTATTTGAAATTATATTATGGAAAATATAAATCCCTATAATCAATGTATTTAAATAATAAAATGTAAAACATGTGAAATTTGTAAAAATATAAAAGACAAAACTATAAGCCTACCTATATTATATTCAGAATTTTGTGTAACGTATTATGTAACTATGTAACGTACATGAAGTTGCCCCCTCCCACCCTCCCGACTATGACCAATCGACACCGGACCAATTCTAAAATTTAGTAACCTTTTAGTAACTAATTTTAACTGACATCAAACAATTTATAACCAAACAGTTTCCGAAAAAACTCAATTTCCATTTCAGGAAACCGATATTTTATTAACATTATCCATACAATTTAAATACCAAAAAACAATTTTGTTTTGCATTTCTACCAATTTGTCCATTCTACTAATAAATTATAATTATTTTAAAATTAATTTTATAGTAGGTATAATAATTGAAAAATTTACCAAATACACCTAATTTCTAAAATATACCATGTGGGTACATACAAATATAAAATATAATATATATCTATTATTATAGTTTATTATTTGCAACTGACTCACGAGACTTTTCTATTTCCCGAATTATCTGAATTCCTATATTATAAACCTTGCATCCTAATCATAGGTATAATATTCTGTACAACGATGTGTTTTTAGAATACACCAGCTATTGTTTGATTTTTTTTGTCTTCATATCAATTCCTACGTTCAGAACGTAAATATTTATTTACTAGTGCTAAAAACTATTTATTGACAATTTATATTTTAATCATTTTATATTATGCTTAATGTTTAACTAATCTAATAGGAAACTTAATAATATAATTATTTTACAATATTTAAACATTATATTAAATGTTTATAATTCCTTTGATTTCTAATCGTACTATGTGTATATAAGTCTAACACTCTTATCTGTTTATTGTCAAATTATTTATATTTTTGCATCTATTTTTAGCCAATGCTTGTAAAGGGAGGGGGAGAATGAGGCATTGCACCGGAATAGCATATTATAACGTAGTTGCATAATAATATTGTTTTACTCGAATTTTGATAGTTCAGTAAACTCGGGTGCTATTTATAAGTCTGTTATTTCGCAGCTTACCGATGGCGTATTATAAGCTAGGTGGGTACCTATAAAACGAAGAGAAAAAAATGTGTATTCATAAATTATTACGATCTACGTTCGGTTTCTAATCAGGATTCACCTAAAATAAGCAAAAACAACCCACGAAAGAAGTAATTTTTTTCTATTTTTATTCAATGTATTAAAACGCCTGACTACAAACTCGAGTGACACAAAGAAAAAAACTAACATATTATTGAAACATTATTAAGGTTACTAAGCATTCTATGGATTGGATGGTTATGACCATAAGAAGTGGAATGAAATGGAACAAGAAGGGATGCTCGACTTCTGAAGAAATATGAATGATGGTAGTACACGACGGTAGACAATGCTGTCAAGATGCATATGTAGAGCCATCGCAAGAAGAGAGGAAAGAAATCGGATGTCCACTTCATGATGACACAATAAAAGTGAGGGAAATGATGCATTGTCAAAGTATAAAAGGAATATTACCTCCTTCCAAACCACTCGAATCCCACAAATAACCACGTAAACATCCCTTTAGTAAATTTGTTTACGCAAATATTCACATATATGTAGTGCCTATATCGCAATCTCATATGAAATAATTATACAGACTTCTGAGAGTACAATTTTAAATATTAAAGTATTTGTCAAAATTTTAAATGCTCAATGCAATTTACATAAGATAAATTGTTTTAAAAGTTGCTGGGACTATACTATATTATGTAGACATTGTAAGCACTCCAAGGTCGACATTTTGAATTGACAATTGTTTGCTATCATGCCAATTACGATTTAACAATATTTTTAACCACAAAAAAATTTGTTTCCTTCACTGGAGCCTCAAAAAAAATAGGTTTTGAAGTACAAAATGACATGGTTAATTTTAATAACTCAGTAGTCATAGCCCTAGGGTAACATTACCGCTGAACTTCAAACTAATAAAACTATTTGCCATATTATGTTTAATAATAATGAACATAACAAAATTATCGGATGCACTCAAGGACATCTCAATAAACAATATTATTGGTCATTTATAAGTATATAAGAATAACGTTTCAGAAATGTAAATTTTATTATAATATTATTAATATTCTTGTTAAATACGTTTAGTACAAAATACCAATATTATAATTAATTATGTTATGAAATTTGAAGAGAATTAATATTAAATCCATTTAAAACAGAATTATATGCCTAAATTACCATATCGTGCGTAAGGGATACAAAAAAGCGCCACTTTGAACCATTTAATATTTTATTCGAAGCCTTTGGTTTAACCATGCAATAGTTATAACGTGAGTACTATGCATACATATAGAAATCGTAATCATATGTCGATATTTTTAACTCCAGTGACGATTTCCTTAATTAAAATTGTCAGTAAATAATAGCAGTGTTGCATAACTATATACAACTTGTTATAACTGTTAACACCGAAAGAGCAAAAACGCTGAATGATCGAAATGCTCTATCCAGAAAATATCACGTATTGAACATTTAGAAACAATTTTTTTTCAGCCTTTGAAACCCTTTCAGAACTGTGGGAATGCGTTTCAATTAAATAAAAAATGCCAAAGTGCCTAACTGACAAAATAAATAATAATAAAACAGACTTGTTTAATGAACGGGTAATAAAAATGCAGATAAACATTTCGATCATAATTAAACGTATTCAACTGTTTTCTAGCCGTAAGTACCAGTTACCTAGTACCTTGTTAATGCTATGCCTGCATTATTTTAAAAATTAATATTTACAATATAATTGTCAAATTATTTTGAATTCAAATGTTTGATATTTTAATATTGATTTCGTCTGTTATCTAGGTATGTATTGTTTGCGTGTTTTATAAACTATGTACGACAAATTGTAGTACAGTATCGGCAATCATAAATTTTGATATATTATCATATTTTTGTAAATAGGATACAATATTATAATAATAATACTATCGTCGATCGATTTAACTTTATTGTCATATCGATTTTATACTTATCACAGCGCGTTTTTTTTTCATCTCGTCATCTCGGATTACCTACGGCAAGCGCAAATGTAAAAATGTGTACAGAATAAACAGTAATTTATTATTATTTCGTGTAAGTCATGTTTCGCAAACTCGACAATCTATACATTATAATAATATAGTGGATCCTCGAACTCGACGACTATAACCTGCACTCCTCCTACCCACACATCCTAAACATACCCACGGATCCACACACCATAATGTGCGAGAATTCGTCGGTATCCATTACCGAGGCAAATGCCACACCATGTTCCTTTGTGATGAACGTCTACGATACCATCATACGGTTATTATTATTATAATATTGATGCGTTTCCTACGAAACCGTCGAGTCGATAACTAAATATCGTGTTTTCCCGCGCCAATATAATAAAATGATCGGGACATTTTTCTTTTACAACAATGATCGCGTTGACAATTTTTCCGCTTGCCGATTTTCCAATCTCTTCGTAACGTCCCGCTGCCGGATTTATGTCGTTTACACGACGTAATACCTATACACGAGATCTGGCCCGAAATCTAAATTCAAAGTCGTTTCTGCGATTATTGACAGTGAGTGTACGAAATACGTGGTCCGTGTTTTTTTTTTTACACAAACGCGTTTTTTTGATGTGAAATTATGAAATAAAAAAATATAACAGAGAAAAAGTACAAAACCGTTAAAATATATAAAATAATATTCACAAGATACATAGAAGATCTTATCATGCTTACAACGCGAGACCGAGCTATGCAAAACAAATCATGTATACTTTTATAGGTACCAGAACCATGTTAAGCCTTTCTTCGTCTAGGAGCATCAATTTTTAATTGCTCCCCCCTGAGATAATTTGAAAACTGAATCCAAAATTGGTTTATTTTTACAATTTTAATTAGTTCGTATTAAAATTGTTTAACATTTTATCTTCCTTACTCTTGAATTTTTAATTCTAGTTACATAAACTACATAACTAAATTGTACTTAACGTTCTTCTAGTTATTACCAAACAATATACTATAACACACTATAGAATAACAATCATAATTCATTATAAAGTTAATTTTACTTAGATTTTTATATTGAACTGTTCGCCCTTAACTATAAAAAAGCTGTGGCACCCCGAAGAAAATTCCCCCATTTCCTCCCTTTTACCCTTACTAGGATCTAATAGATAAATAATATTTTATTCTGCATAACTTTATTGTATCTATGAATGTAAGACTCGAGTGTATAGGTCATACATATATTTCTCTCCCTCGTCTCATTTCTAATTAATAAATACGACGTTAATAATAGACAAAGTAAGTTTACAGAGTCCAAATTTATGTGAACAATTGTTTTAGTATACGCTATTAATAATGCTATCATTTATTCATTTACATACGATTAGGACGATTTAATAAAACAACTATTATTTTAATAATGCGTTTAAATACTTCAAACAAATACACGAAAATCACCGTCATCATTAAATGAATTTCAAATTACACGCAGTAAATATTTACTGGTCAACCAACACGATATAAGTTCATGAAGTCAATGACTATACATGCATGTATACTATTATGTATTTGATAAATAATATTAAAAAATTTGCTTAAATATTATAATGATTTGTAATTGATAATAGTAATTAGTAGTTGTTGAATTTTTCTATTATTTTAGTAACATAATTATACATTTATAATAATAATTTTAGGTATTTATTACTAATAACTAGAGCTCGAAAGTTGTAAGAGTTGCATATTGTTCTAAATGCTCACGATTTATAGCAGACCAATCCGAGGTATACAAAGGTGAGTTTAAAAATGCATATTTTGCATATTTCGTTAATTTTTTAAGAAAAGTGCATAGTTCTTGATTTTCATATGCATATTATGCATATATTTAATATTTTCTAAAAATAATTTTTTTCTTTTATAATCAGTATATTTAAAATACAATTAATTATAGAACTTAACATTATTTAACATATCTAGATATACATTTTTAACATTATGGTTTATGTTTTTTAAACTATTTTTTCAGTTCAATAAAATGTAAAAGTAAACTAGTTTTCTACCATGTTTGATTTTTTTTTTTTGTGTGTATATTTATAACATTAGATAATTTTTTGGAATTTTTTGGAATTTCGAATAATTTTTATTGCATATTTAACATTTTTTATACATATTTTATAATTGTTCATGCATATTAGAAATTTAGAATGCATATTTTGCTTTTTTAATTCCTATAACTTCCGACTCCTAATAATAACTAATAAGCAAGTCCCGGATTTAAATGCACTAAAAAAATATCCAATAATAACCTAAAAAATGCTTTTTCAACAAAATACTGCTCCTAAAAAATGACCCATATAATTTTTTAATATACACGCAAGTGAAAGGAAAACGATAAACTATCGTTTAACTTTCGAAATTTTTAACACGTTTTTATCTTAACTAAACTAATAATAATAATACAAAAACAAAATAATAAACTTAGGTAAGTATAATAAATTAACAGTATACTACTCGAAATAAAAGTTATCGAGATGTTATTTCAACCGACCAATTACATGTTGTTATTTGTTTGCGTATAAGACTCCACAGTGCTGTAAATAAACAAATACGTTACCGAATTCATAAGTAAAAATAATATTAATAATTGGTACGAATGAAAAGTACTTACTTAAAATCTATTAAACCAAAATGTTATTTAACAATATTATTATTGATTTAATATTTGTTATTTTGTTATTTAGGTACATTAAATTAATAAGCTCGTATAATGTGTTAATATGCACTAAAAACTATAAAGTCGCCTGTAAATACTAAAAATTCAAAAAAAACAGTTTCATCTTTCAAGGAGTCCTAATACCTATCTGTTACAGGAAACTAATCAAGTACTTGGAATGAATTGTCCTATCTCTGTAGTATTAGATATATTACTCAATCATTATGATAATACTGTGTATTTGCGTAATATATCATTGATCGAAAATAACGTTTTGGCGTAAAAGTCAATAATATTATTGTATTAAACTACCGTTTCTTAGCTCTTTAAGCTTATTACTGATAGTTATACATGATTAGATGCGTTTTCCGGTACTTCGAAAAAAGTAGATAAATGCAAAGATGACTGTTTGGCATTAAAATAATCTTATATGTATAATTTAAATTGGAATCTTTGTTACGAATTCGAAACTACTTATTTAATCGTCATGCAGTTTTTTTTTTAATTAAAGAAAACATCACAGAGCAGGTTCTAGGCATACATTTAGTCCGATAAAATTAATAAATAATTAGTTATTGTTAATTAAAATAAAGGTGTAAATTGGACAAAAGGGTCCAAACAATAAAATACACGACGTTGGCATAACAACCAATAAACATACTTATTTTACAGACGTTATCTATTTGTTGAGATTTCAACAGAACAGTGCAATATTCTGTGTCATAAGGTTATTTTTTTTCGTTTATGTCAATTAGTTTTAGTGGTTAATTTTGATTATGGTAGGTGGTTTATTTTATTAGTCGCATAAGTCCCATAAAGAGGAAATCAAATCTTGGCCGCTCCACAAATGGTGTCAATAGGATACACTTATCTAGGAACAATCATTCACAAATGCACTATCAAAATATTGTTGAAGATGAAATTAATAACATGTCCGCCTTCAATTATAATAAATCCATTGATTATAGAAATATAGGAACTATAGGAAGTATAAATTTAAAGTGCAACTTCTATCATGCATTGAAATGATCTAAAGAACCACTAGGTCTCTGCTGTTTAGAAGGAAAAGTTTTATTGCCAGAGATTGCTGATCCACCAGAACCATTAAACAGTCTTTTGAATCATTTTCATCGATATTCCGAGCTTTTTCTTAATATGATTCGTGCTAAACTTATTTTCAGTTGAGCCCAAGGTTAAGTTGTTTTTATTCCCAGGATACCGATTATTACTAATGAATACCCGTTTAAATTTAAACGAATCCCATTCTCTACAAAGCTTTGTTTTACTATGTTCATCAATAAGGCACAAGAACAGACACTAAAGGTCACAGGCCTTGACATCGCATATCCCTGTTTAATTTACGGACAATTTTATGTTGCTTGCTCCCGTGTCAGCTCGAAAAAAAACCTATATGTGTATGCGTCTCACCAAAGAAGAAAAAATATTGTTTACAAAAAAGTATTGTAATCTTAATAGAAATATATACAGAGATATTATATAAATTAAATACTTATATTAAGAGATCAAAGAAAATAGTAGTTTTCTTAACCTCTTTTTTTTTTTATAAAATAGTCAAATACTTCCTGACAAAGCCGGGTAATTAAGTTAATATAATATAGATACGCATTTCCTGCCATTAGCAACGACATTGTTAAATATAAAATTATTGAAATCGTACAATATTACGAAATATTTGAGGACATGGGCAATAAAAATATATAATTAAATATTCAAAACAGATGTCAGTTATTTCAAATATACTCGTATCACTTAGAACCCAAACACGAGCAGTCATCTGATTGTGTAACTTTTTTTTAACGAATTTTTATTTTTACAGAGCCGTGGACATTTTACAGTAAAAAATTTACTAGTCAAATGTGCCAGAGAAATTTTGTAATTCTATATTCGGAACGTAGTGAGGAGGAATGTGTTTATAATTCTAGAAAGCGTTCGATTTTCGATTGATAAGGGTTGTATTATATAAAACCTTTTTAAATCTCTTCTGCGGGAAAAAAAATGTTCACTGCAGACTTAATAAATATATTTTTTATTTTAAAACACATCGTTCCTCAACACTTATCATCCCCAGAGTCTAAAATACAAAACATTTTGCGCAAGATAACACAATGAAATTTAAGTACCGTGAACAAAAAAAAGTCAAGTGTTGCAAATGTATCACACAAATGGAGTTACTATATTATAATGATTTTCGAGTACAAAATAAGTCTACTAAATACGCAATCCCATTGAAATTGTGTAAACGCGTTAAATGCGAGAAAATATAAAAATACCATTATAAAATATTTTTAAAAAAGGATTACCTAAATGACGGGACATAATTTTGCCACTAGTTATAACAAATATGGACTCAGTGAATATGATAATATTATATATATATTAATATAACAATAATATACTGTTGTGACATACTTAAAAACTTGATATAAAAAATTTTTATCATATTTATGTATAATTATATGAGCCGAGTTGATCATAATGAGATGAATTATCTAAATAAATTTAAAATGTTTATATGATGTGCTAATTATACTGCTTTAGTTATGGTGAAAAAATTTTAAATTGGCTGCTTCAAGTATGTTAGTTATAAACGTTTTAAATTTTACCTGAATACCAATAATCAAATACTTTACAACATTAGCTATAATAAGGTTATGAACTAAAAAAATTAGTATAATACCCCCAGCTGAAGTGTTTAAATTTAAAAAAAGGCGGGAAATGTTTAGACAATTAATGGCTGCTATCATACCAGTTGGTCACTCTATTTATTATCAAGGCTTTCTAATTATAGGTATAATTAAAAAATTTATAGATAAAACAATATGATTTTATTTAGTCATAGTTTTAGCTAATAGCTTGTACATGTTGCCTAATAATTTAACTTTTTCAAAGGTTATTGATCTTCGAAATAATGATGCTGCATTATTTGTAAACTGTAGTTTGACTGATATGCAAAAACACTTAGTAAGTGACAAACTAATTAATAATTATGATATAATATTTTTATTTTTATTAATTCATATGGGGTAGATTGTGATTTTATATTTGGCCAAGGGTATGATGGTACAGCAAATATGGCTGGTCGTTTTAAAGAGGCTAAAACAATTTTACGTTCTAAATATCTTAAAGTGTCATACGTTCATTGTGCTGCATATTCTCTCAACTTAGCAGTGTCATCTGTATATAATATTCCATCGATAAGGAATTGTCTTAGAATTATTGAAAAATATTTTTTTTTTTTTAATTTCCCTAAACAAAATCACGAACTTTTAGAAGTTATCAATAATGGTGATTAGCAACCTAATGTAAAGTAAACTGAATGCTTTATATTCAAATTTAATATTCATATTTTTAAATAAAGAATGGTTGAGATGTTAGACTTTGAAATATCAGTCAAACGGTTAATAAACCGTCAAAAGACCGATTTAACTATTTGTTATCAAGTAATGACACTCAAGATTATTATCAATTTTCTATTTATATCCCTTTCATCAAATTTTTTGTATATCAATTAAATGAAAAATCCTTAATTCACCAAAATATTTTCAAAGGTATTTAACTATCAAAAACTATATTTATGATTAGTTTCTTATATATTTTAATTCTAAACAATCAAAACAATATTTCAGGTTTTTAATATTTGTTTAATAACACAAATTTAGATGTTATAGATTTTGAGACTCTGGTTTCTTTTTATGTACCACAAATTGATATTACTACAGCAATCTGTGAACTACAAATTTAGAAACAAAAAGGCAAGTGTGTAGCAGTTAGTACTGATGAAGTATTGAAATCAACTACATTAGATGCTATTAAGCATTGCGATCCTATAATTTTTCCAAATTTATTTATTTTATTAAAAATTTTATACACACTAGTATCTAGTAACATGCTGAAAAGAACTTTTTCAAGTTTAAAAAGTGTAAAGACCTATCTCAGAAATAGCACGAAGGAAGTATATTATAATTATTTATATTTATTTTTATTTTATTAATTAAACTCTACTCTAAATAAGATTGTTTAAATAGATTAGTGCTTTTAAGTTATTATCGGCATATTAAAATCACACCATAAGAGTACTGAACGAATTGTCAAAAAAAAAAAAGAAGAAGAAAAATAGATCTAATATTATAATTAAAATGGTTATAAATATTATAAAAATAAAAATATAAAAATACAAATAATGTGTTATTTTTTTCTTAATTTTCTATAACATGTTTATTATAATAACCCCTTCCCACCATATAAAATTCCGTTCTACAGCACTAATGTAAACTACGAGATTATTATAACTGATAATTTTATTATTTTTATCATTATTATGGATATTATGAAGGCGTATAACAAATTAATTGCCTTTAGATTTTCCACCAACTTCGGGTTAAACTTAATTCTAGAATAAATCATATTATGCAAAAATAACTATGATGACAACAATATTCGTTTACATCTATTAATTACCCATATTTTATCCAAATTAGTTTCAAACTTAAACTTTATCATTACCCCGTTAATTGACTTCCTATACCAACAGTTCTAAATGTATTTCGTTTACCAAAAGCATTAATTATTATAAACACATTAATAATCCACAGTCACAATCCGTTTATAATACTCATTATATGGTTAATATTCTGCTTTGTGCACAAATTCACCACTTTCTCCTTATGTCGTCGTTCGCACACATTTCTAAGTGTACTCACTAGGTAATAAAAAAGTAATAATACTGGATATATGTATTTCTAAACTAAACATTTTTTTTTATCGAAAACAATTTAAACACATTACTAAAAAAATAATTTGCACAGTTTAGTCTTTATAATAATCATACGAGTACTTGAAATATTTATATTAGATATTTGTAATAAAAATTCTATAGATCTATATTAATATTAATTTTTTAGTTTCAATTCCACGAGTTTTTCTTATATTCTTCTTCAATCAACTAATTTTTAGATCGGATTCGACTCGTATTTAAAATATTATTACAATGATTTCATGAGTATGATGAAAAGGCGTATTATTATTGACTGTTGAAATATATGAAATGCATCGGAAAATATATGACTCTACGGGGAAATGGATTTTATTGTTTATAATTTTGTGCGCATACGACTTTACGAGTCATTGAAATCGTAAAATATTATTACGTGCCCTGACGCGTGTAACCAAATTATTTCTATGTCTAGTTATAATTTTATTATATCTTATTATTCATTAAAATATATATTAGTGCACCAAACCAAAATATTATGATCATCGAGTTGTTACAAACACTGCAGCCGAGATTAATTGTATTTATAATCGTAGTAATAGTAATTTTAAAAAAAAAACTATATAGATTAATTTGACATGAATTATTATCCGTTGATATATTTTTTACTCATACGTTTTTTAACCAGGAACTTCAAACAGGCGCGAACTGCCCACTAAAATCATAGACAAAACAGTAGTTGTGCACGTATGATATATATATATATATATATATATATTATATTATATATAAAACAAACTATGGTTAGTTACAAATACGAAAAAATCAAAAATTCAAAACCAGTATTTAATGTATTTAATTTCTCTGCAGTCTACGGGTCGGTAATTGTGACAATGTAGTCATTTTGCCTATTCGAAACGCCGTGTTACCATTGGTGGAAATTGCCGGCGTGGAGCTAAGGGCTTCCCGAAATCAACTCGAGGCCTTTCAGAAAAAAATGATACGGCAATTACAGCGATACGTCTAGAACAGACGCGGTCGATAAAATTATTATCTACTGACATAAATTATTCTTTGATTTATAAGATATATACATATGTTCAAAGTGGAAGTTTTTTTTTCTCAGTAGGACGAGACATTTTAAAGTTGTGTATTGTTTCTTGCGAATCGAACACGGTCAGTACAGTTTGGACAGATTGTTTTTAAAACTTCTTCACGGAAAATTGTCTGGTAAGTTATGGAAAAGCCGCAAACAGCGGTAAAATACCAAGCACGTTTTCAGTGATATCCATTTCGGTGAACAATACACTATCGCTGGCTTGAAATATTTACAAACCGTTGTCGTTATACTCCGCCGAGCCACATTGGATATTTCGTGTGGGACGTTCAAAAGAAAAAAAAAATGTCCGCTGCAATTTAAATTCGATTGTCGTGTGCTACGGTATTATAATAATATTCTTCACACGATGTGATGGCGAATTATATAATATTCTAATAGTATTATAAATGACGAGTATCGCGATATACCAAAAACACGTTACTATACTTAGTGAAATAATTTTAAAAATTTACCGCTTACGAAATATACATTGTGATCCGCCATTCCTAATAATATTATTGACGTTGTTATTATCAATGAATCGTACGCCACTGCTTAATGGAATTTCATAGTAGTTTACAAAACAATTTCGTATTCTATTTAAACAAAACGCGTGACGTGTCTCGAGGTCCTCTCTCAAAACTGCTCTCGATAAATAATATGTGTCCGCGTTGTACTGCAATACAAGAGTACTACTCTGAGACCCGAAAAATTTGAGTCACGCCACGAGCCCGCGAGTGATAGTTGTGCGGACGACTTGGGGAAAAATAAAAAATATAAAACTCCGAGCGCCACTGCCGCCGACGTGGTGGAAGACGGCTACTAAGGGTAGGTACCACCTGCAGTACACACAATATTATGTGTAGAAAGGCGGTGTGGAGGAAAGTGCGAGGGACGGCGACGAAAAAGAGATTTCGCGAAAATACACAGGGGAAAGAAAACGCGCATACACATACGTACTTAGGGGTGGTGTGTGTGTATATATATATTATATATTATACATATACATATATTATATATACCATATACATATCCTCCGCCCCCACCCCGTACGTGTGCGCGCGTGTATATACACAAGTCACGGAGCGGTGACTGTGGCAAGCAAGGGAGGGATATCCAAGGGACGTCGGCGGGAAGGCTTGTGACGGTGGGTGGCGGACGGCGAACGAAACGGTCGGAGAGGGTTGTGGCGCGTTCGGCGGAGGGGTGGGATCGGCGCAATTCAATTACACGCCGTTAGCTCATTTAGTATTTAGCTGACGGTTGTCGCCATAGGAACGAGGACGCGCGCAGAATCCACCCTTATCGGCGGCGGTGCCAGGGGGTGCCGTCGCGCACCTTATAAAAAGCCGGTACCGGCGCGCCGAACGTTCATTCTCAGATCTCAGCTACGATGACAATGACGATTACGACGACGACGACGACGACGACGACGATTGTTCGAGCTCCGTCTCTCTCTGGATCCCCGGCTCCGACTTCTGACACTCGACTGCGCTTTTGTAAGTATGTTTTATAATATTTTATTTTAATTTAACAGCAAAGTTATAATTATACATTATATTTCTGTTGAACCAGTGTTGTAAAGTATTTAAATAAAAATATTCGAGTAAAAATTTTCGAATACTTAGTTTCCGAAATATCCTTATTTATTTTTTTTTTTATCGTATAATAATATAAAAAATATATTTTTCATAAGTATATATAATATATATAATATTATATTGTATCTCATAATTTTTTTTTATATTACTTTATTATTATTATGCATTATTTTAACTGAAATTTTCATTATAACGTGACTATACTCACATTAATTGTTAATAACGTTAGTTTTTTCATTAGCACGTACCTACCGTATTTTTTAATTTTTATATTAAGCACAATTAAAAATTTTAATCTCATCTATGGGAATCGTTGTAATAATTCTAGTCGTCATTCAAATCAGTACAGTTTTTTTTAATATTTTTAGTTTAGACACTTTTTTAAAGTATTCTTTACAACACTGCAGTATAATATGCGTATACTATATAATTTATACACGCGTGTGATGAGCAAACAAATATAACACCCACATTGTATTATGTTTGTATGGGTATAAACTTGTACGAGCTTTGTGCTTGAAATTTCCTAAAAAATGTTTAAGGCTAAAAAAAATAATTTAACACTTTGTGTCATATAAAATTCGTCGTACATATATGGTAATTAATATACTTACCTATTACAGCATATATTATACCCACAATATTTATTTTATTTATACCAACTAATTTTATTAATCACTAATTGTTATTATATTTTATTTTCTACCATAAAAATAATTATGTCTTGCATGGGTCGCATTTCATTTTGTATAATAATAATGTAATATAATATTTCATATTTAAACAGCTGTATAAAAAAAGAAGCACGTATTTTTTTTTTTTTCAAAAAAAAAATTACATTATTATTTACTTTCCAGTTGTCAGTTTTTTTTTTTTAATAACTAAAATAAATGGCCACGCCTATGTCATATTTTTTATACATTATAAAATATATATAAATATAGGTTTATATAGAAAATAAATATGGTAATTTTCAGTGTTTAAATATTGATAAGATTAAAATTCATACAATTACACATTATATTTTTAACTAATATGTAGGTATTTAAAACCGCGCGAAAACAAAATTTAACTCTCATTCGGTTTGTACCGACTTATAATATCAAACGGGGAGTCGAAACATAAGGGAACCCAAGGTACCTATATATATAAATATATATTTGAGTAGTAAAAACATTAAGTGGCCCTTATTATATTATTTCTCCAATCGGCTTCGGAAACATGGCAATAAAAACTTTCGTTCCCTCCAAAACATAAAATTGTTTCAATAAAAGTCATGATTTTTTTTTCTTCGCATATTCATAATATATAGTACGCGCACTTAAACATTATTTTTTTGTTTTTGTGTTACAGCCCGGTCCGTGTCCGTTTTTATTATCCTTATTATTCAATCCGAGAGCGATGAGATACGGACACGGGGGACTCGGCCGGGTCGTATAAAAATAAATAAATAAATAAATAAATAATAAAAATAATAATAATAAAACTTCAAGTCGGTAGAGATACGCGTGTGTTATTTAGTCATCGTTGACAAGTGTGTAGGTCGACGAGTCCGATCCCCCCGTTATATTATTATTACTTTTATTATTATTATTATTATATACAATATACGGGTAGGTAGACCGACGGCCGCCACAGGAAACTATCGTGGAGTACAAGTGCACCGCGCTATCGTCCCTCTCACCAATCGCATGGGGGCGGAGGGGCACTTGTACCGTATACACGGTAAAAGTGCACTTGACATGTCGCTCTGATTTTTCACACGCCGAGGCCTTCGTAATTTTTCCTCGTCTCTCACACTAAAGTTCACGCCGCCGTACACTTTTTGCCGACGATTCGCAGAACCTTTGTTAACACGGAAAGAAAAAAAATGTACATCTACGCCGCGCCATTCGAGTGGTAAACAAAAGCTCCCAGCTCTTTATTGTATATATAATATATTATATATACACAATAATGATATTATTATGTAGCTGAGTATTTAAATTAAAACGAGTAACGACGTTTTTCCGGCCAACGTCCTCCGCGCCCGAATAACGGCAGCAATTAATCGTTATTAAACGCAGTTGCTTATTATTTTTTTTTATTGAATCATAAATATTTTAATTCAATATAACAAAATTGTACGCCGCAAATAGCGCCTTCATTATTGGTCTACTCAACCGCTGCGGTAATTTTGTATTAAAAATCTCACGCTAGTGTCGAGCGCAATAAAAACGTAACATACAATTCGGTTTAATTGTTAAATATATTGTTATGACGTCTAACACGTTGTGTACCATTGCCTACTTTGTCGATAGATACATATCCAAAAATACCTGCCTAATATTTAAAAAATAAACCTATTAAGTTATAATCACAATGACATTTTTATTCCTACAGTGCAATATTTTAATAAATTTCAATATAGTCATGTCAAATATTATTATAAGTACCCATCTACCTATCTTATATTATTTATGCTTTTAGTGAGTACAATGACTTTGTATTTGTATTTAATTAATAACTACGGGTACAGAGAAATGTCTATTTTTCTTACAAATAAAAAATATTTGTCAAGTGTTTAGTATTATTTAAAATACGTTGCGATTATTTTCATTGATATTTAATTCAGTATATTCAAGAACTTCTAGAAGTTTTTACTTTGAAAATACTTGAAAAACTGTCAATGTCTATTTATATAAATCGAAATTAAAAATAGTTGTTCTAATGTATTACTTGTTATTTGAAAAATGTTTATCTGAAACGCGTATTTTTTTAATTGTATTTTGAATGATTAATTATTTTTAGAATAGCTTGAAGTTATACAGTACTATTATTTTTATCTCTGACTGTCATAATAAAGCAAGCACTCAAAATAAAATATTATATACCTACTGATAAACACAAATAATATTTTTTATTACTATTGTATAACGAACGTGACTCATCGTGTCGTACCATCTCTAATATTATTTTTTATAAATTATTATTTATCATCAGTTTTAGCACACAGTTTAATTGACAATTAATTACAAACATATTATCTTTACAATTGTTGAGTTATTTATATACAATTCGATGTAAAATAACGTTGCTACACAAAAAGTTTTAAAGTAGGTATTAAAAAACGCAGTGCAATTATTTCGTTATAAATTTTTAAAAATAAATAAATAATTTGATGAAAATATTTTGTAAACGTTTGTTTAAATTGAAAATGTTTAATGAACTGCAGCGAGCACAGATGAATTCAATCTAATAATTCGATCTATTGACTTATTGAGTTTTGAATGCATTTCTTGCGCAGTTTCAATATTGAATGTTTTTTCTATGACTTTTGTAAAATCAAAACATTTCAATCACAAACCGTACGATATGTAATCAGTAGAAAAAAAGGAACGAGGATAGAGTAATATACTAAAAAACTTACCCGAATTCCAATTTTGTAGGATAGTGTCGATGATAATAATAATATTAGCAGAACACACACATTTTTATTTTAAATTCTAATTATTCCGTGAAACACACGTTAACGTCGGGCAGCACGTTTTGGTTCGCATCCGCTTGATAAATTTTATTGTAACATAATACTATTATAGATAATATATATGAATGAATTTTATATTTCTATTCGAAAATTTATTAATTTTGATAAATTGAATTTCTATTCTGTAACGCGTTCAACGCTTTTTTTATTCTCTGCGCGTTATATAATAATAATATGGTGCATGCAGTGGCTATTTCGGCATTATCGATAGGATGCATTTTTTTTTTTTTTTTTTTTGTTGTCATTCATAGTCAAAAGTCAAACAAATTAAGTAAACGTCGTAGAAAAATCGAATGTCCAAAACTATTATCAAAACCGGGTTTACGATTAGATATTATTTGCTTTGAGTGTTAATGTCCTCCGCAGGGACCAAATTGACGATGCGTACAAGTTGTACCAGACCAATTCCCCGAAGTACCTACCGTCTCCTAATGTCATATCAATTTATCAACATCATATTTCACTGGCTCCACACACGAATATAATACATTATTATATAAACAATTTTTGCGGTCTGTGTCGATTTGTTTTAAAGTGTGATTAGTGTATATAATATTTTCCGCAGAGCATTCGTCTAACCCGTTTTCCCTTTGTATTTCGTTAAAATCAAATATTTTTTTGCCGTTAAAGGTATTGTAATATACCTATTATCGTTACACTGTTGGCCATCGTCGTCAATATATATATATATATATTGTAATATATAACTGCTAAGAGGGTTCCTCAAATTATAATATAATACCTTATTTTGAACAACTCTTATAATATTATATTTACAATATAGTTATTATAGGTATAACCTCCTTTAAAATATAATATTTCATATTATTATCTCCGAGATGTATCGCTGATAAAACGTTTGATCTTTATTCTCGTACAAATAAATGTATCAAATATGCGCCGATGTCTAACTATAATATATATTTACCGTTTGAAAAAATTCTCACATCAAATAATGCACATAATATTGTAATGGTCATTCGCTTCGGGAATTAGATAACAAATAATTAAAATCTGAATCCCGTTCTGTGTACATCGCCCATTTTACAAAATGCATATTATAAATGTACCTTCGCTATATTATATTTTCATCGTCGTATGTATTATGCATTAGTGCGTCGTGTTTAGTATATTATATATATATACCTAGGTACTATGTATATAACGTAAGGTACATAATTTAATATACAGTACATTATATTATGTACCTTACGCAATATACATACATAATATACCCCACTTGGTCTGGTTTTAGTATGCATGCTTTGGTATATATATTACACTATTATACGTATCCGGTCGCCGCCACTGCCACCGTCCAACCCTCGATTTGTTCTGATAATTTTTTTCCTTCTCGCTTGCATCCCCGCGATGCATTTTAATGATCGTCGCATGCATATTTATATCGAATTGTTGGGTAAATCTGCAACGTAAATAATTAACAAACACGATTTGTAAACTATAAGAGCTCGCTCACACCGTGGACGATAAACGCCTGCCGCTTTGTCCACGAATTCGCACGATTCCAAATTATATAAAGCTCATGCCCGTATTAAGCAGGCAAGTTACCGAGAAAATCTCGACAGGCCTATTTCGAGTGTTTGGTCGTAATTGTATTTTTTTTTATGATAATGAGAATTTAGTACAAACATTAGTCGAAAATATAATTGAATCGAATTATTAAATTGCACCATAGTAGCTGTAATCAAACGTTGGGAATCCAAAAATTTGGTGAACCTTGCCCATCCGACGCTGATTAGGTTTATAGGTTGATCAAATTATATTGTAAGGTTACAAATGCAATTACATTTTTTTTACTATAATGCAGTTGTAGCGACGTGGAATTGCCGTTTCTGTTCGTACTTTAAGTGTATAAACGACACATCTGTCATGTATTGTGCCTTATTACCTATACGTCTTGGAGTCTTGCATAATATTGTTTCTGATAAATTATATTATTATTATTATTATTATAATCCCGTTATCGGTCCAGTGACGTATTCAGTGGTGGGTTAGGGCTAGAGGGGTGATCGCCCCAGGTGGAATGTTTTTAGTGACAGCATTATTTTACATTAAATGTTTTGATTTTACAATGTGTTTTTTTTCATACGTCTCTGTACTCAAAAAATATGTAAAAAAAAATTATTTTATTTTCAACTTTGGGGATAGTTTCTAGTATAAAATTGGATCTAATCGTTACTTTTTAGAGATCAAAATTAGCAATTATTAGAAATATTCAAAAGCGTCGTGAAAAACAAAAAAAAAATTAAGAAAAAACGGAACTATTTTAAACGAAATCGGGTCATACAAAATCGATATTGTTATTTTATAGTAACTTAAAAACAAATAATCATCGATACTTATAAATCGAAAAATATAAGTTTCTACTCGTAGATAGTTATTTTGTTGTTATTTAAAAATATTATTAACCTATACTTGAAACTTTTGATAGGTTTATATTTGTATTTAATCATATTTTATGCACACAATAACATTTTCAAATGTAATGTTTTCGGCAAAAATAAATTCAACCTACTGTATTACTCTAATAGTAAAATAAATTACTTTATAAGTTATATAACATAAAATACACTTAGTAATTTGGGCTGACCTAGTCGGCCTTTAGCAGATTAAAAATATTCTACTGCAATGCCATTAATTATAGTTGAAAAAAAACATATAATTTAGTGTAATATAATTTTTTAGAGCGAGGGTGTCAGAAAATTAGTTCCTGGATGCCAAATTTCTTAACACGTCTCTAATTATCACGCATAATTTCGACCACAGTGATATAATTATAATTGCAGTGCTTTGCTTGGAGGCGAATTCGAATATAAATTAGTACCTATGAAAGTTTATAAAATTCATACAATTTCAGACACTCACTGTAGTTATCGTGAAAAGTTTAATTAAACTTTGTTGGAAACAATCTTCGGGGAATTTAACAACAATATATAAAAATCGATGATTTTTTCGTACTCAATTAGGATTCACTCGAGTCTCGCAACAATAATCGGTTTTTCGCTCTGCGTCCGCTTGACATACCCTCGTTTTCAAGACCATTAACTAAAAATAAAAAGAAAACATGGACGATAAATCTTTGCAGGTAAATACATACACTACCGTGGCTGTCTGATACTCCGACCAATCCTACTATTATTATTATTATTGTTGTTGTTATTGTTCGATTACTGTTCCATTATATTTCAAACATTTTCGGTGAGTCATTTTACTCACAAAGTTCGCGAAATGAAACATCATTTATAATTACGAAGAACAAATAAATGAAAGTTGTTCGGTCGTGTTTTTACACATTCTTTTTAAACCCGTACCTTCAAGTAAGTAAACGTATAATATAGGTAATATGAGTATGATATAGAGCGCCTTGTCGAGTACTTATCACTGTCACCACCATTCATCGCCGTCACCAGTAATTAATGACTAATCACACATTTCGGGAGGGGGGGGAGGATTGATGATAGAAAATGAAACTTTTTTTTTCCGTTATCAGCCGATTTACTTGTCTACTATACTCTATACGTAACAATAACATATAATATAATAGGTAATATTCAGTGCTTGAATTAAAATGCCACGTTTGGGGACGGAGTACCACTTATTTTTTAAAAAAAAAACATTTATCGTAACTCTTCTAATCAATAAAAAATTTAAATATTCAGATAGACAATTTTTTTTATAATTTTGCATTCCCCTTTTATTTTTTTTTCCAATTCAAACAATATAGGTAATAATATTGACAGTGATAATAGACCATGGTACTGGTTGTATTGATTACTGATTGTACGTCATGATCGATTATAATAGTTAGACAGTGGCTTGGCGTGGGGCATTGGCTGCTACCAGTCGCGTTCTGCAACTGAGAGTAAGCAACACCTGCTATGGATGGGTGACCATCCGGGTTTTGTAGTAGTAAAAACCTTGCCACACATACACACACGCATTAAAAAAAAAACCTTACAGTACCCTCCCCCACAGTTCCACAGGCTAATGACCTTAGTTGTCAAAGTCTTATCCCTCCCCCCACAAAAAAAAAAAAAATAGTTAAATAGTAAACATTATAGCAACATATATAGTCACTAATCAAGTCAAAATAATGTACCTATACTAACACAAGTTATGTAAAAGTAGTTTATTTTAAATTTTACAGTAAATCTAATAGAACATAATATTTAAATATTTTTGGGTCTTCGTTGTTTTCCATTAGAATTTTTAAATTTAAGATTTATTTGGAGATCCGGCTGTTCTGATGCCAACTTGAGTATCTTATAAAAACTGAAATAACTCTTCGTGTATCAATATTAACCCAATCAACTGTTAAAGTTCATCGTCGATTCCTTAATGTTACCAACGCATTTAACTTATAACTTTTTGACTGGTACATATTGGTATTAATTTCATAGCTGTTTTTTTTATCGTTATATATGCATAATATACATCATTACCTATGTCAAAAGCCACTGCACTCGTGACCCTACCCTGTGATGTCGGCCATGAGCCTTAGCTGCGTCGTGTGCCTACAGGAAATGTCTGTGGGCCCACACCAATGGTGTCATCGGAATGATTAAAAAACGACCGTGTGGGAAACGGAGCCGGTAACGGTGTACACGCGCGAGCGGATGCCATATGCGAACACGTCAAGATTTTCGATTAGATGGTTAAGCATTACAGTAAAGGTTTCGTGTGGAGGGTATCATAAGTGTGTGTGTGGGTTTTTTTCAAAAAGAGACGGAAAGTAAAAGGTATATATACTAAAGGAATTTTTAATTCAAATGTCGGACTCGCGGAATTCGCAGCGTTGAAAATAACGGTTGTATCGATGCAGTGCTCTGCAGCACTATTGCACAAATGCATAATATGTGTATAATACTTTATGTGTGAGTGTCTTTGTGTCTATCTGTGTGTATGCAAAGTTGCGATACGAGGAATACCGAATAAATATAACGCATCGTACCATCGTCGGCTGGGAAATAAATGCGCTGCGTTTTATATTCTATTATATGCAATCGGAAACTTCTGCAGAGTAGTTTGAAACGGGGAGAGCTTTTTCCGTTAGACATCTATATCGTTATAGTTATATTATAGGGGTGAGATGTAAGAAAGGGGAGGCCGAGTCCTGCGACTGTCACCGTTATAAGTTTTGGTAAGTATGTGTGTGTGTGTGTAATAAATATATTATATTATATGACGGACGCTGCAGGCCAGATTGTGGCGAGACGCATAATAAGTTTATCGGGTCGTTTTCAGATATTTGTATAGGACCAAACGGCTATTAGTGGGTTCAAGTATTACGTACGAACCCATCAGTACGTGCAACGACGTGTTAATTAGTCATTAAATACAAAAACCACTCCGTGGTAAGTATAATTATGTATTTAGGTAGGTACTTTGAGTGAACAATAAAACATGTGTGTATCAAACAGAGCCATTCTTAGGGGTGAACAGGCAGGCTCAGACCCTGGGCCTTGCGCTTTTTGCTTAGATTTAAGAACTCGCGTTCGAAAAGAAAAAATAGGAAAATATGTATCAAAAATTATTTTTGCCCTGGGCCTCTCAAATCCTAAGGACGGCTCTGGTATCAAAACACGAATGGCCATCACACATTTTTATGTGATTGAGAACGTGGAACAGTAAGTTGTATTTGTATTTATAAGTTTGTTACCGTCGATCAATCAAACACGATTTAAAAATCTAGGATTTA
Organism: Pentalonia nigronervosa; assembly: GCA_014851325.1. Classification (NCBI taxonomy): domain Eukaryota; kingdom Metazoa; phylum Arthropoda; class Insecta; order Hemiptera; family Aphididae; genus Pentalonia; species Pentalonia nigronervosa. Next base: position 34,758 of record JACXSJ010001085.1, on the reverse strand, counting down.
CGTTTTTTACGTTTTCTAGCAATTTAATTTTAAGAAAAGTATTTTTTAAACGATTTTCCATTCGTGAACAATCAACTATATTTGTGCCGGTTATGACGTGTCTAAATTGAATAAAACATTTGAAAAAAATGTTGATTTTGAATAAATTCTATCATAGTATTTGCCATTTGAAGTGTTTATTTTATAAAGATCTTTATAAAAATAAATCATTTACAGAAGTGCATAGGGCTTTACTATACTTTTTCGACATACCAATCGCGAAGTTTTTAAACTCAAGTACGTTTATACGTAATTTACTTAATAACACAAGTTATAGAACATAATAATATTATTATACATTTGAAGTAATTAGTACATTTTTTGAAAGAAATTTTTATTTGCCATTTCTCAGTGTGACGCACAAGACGTTTGCAAACTTGTCTGATTCGAAACATTTTTAATATTTTAAACAACGTCACGTTATAATGCAAGCTACTCGTTAAAGTTTTTAATTTTTGTGCTAGATTAATTTCACCATTGTTTTAATATTTGCTAGTTAATTTGGTTGCAGTTAGACAATTTGAAATATTATACGTACAAAAATATTCATTTTTGAACAGAGCCACTGAGTAAACGTGTATTGTGTATAAGAAATAAAAAAGAAGAACAATGGATATTTTTATCGGTATTGTTTATTTTTAATTGATGAAAAAAAATAATATTTTCCATTTGAACAATATATATAGTAATGTTTTGTTTAAAATTTGTTGAATAACAACGAAATGTACTACTATTTTTTTTTAATTACATGATTCCCGCTTCTTGAGGGTTCTATCATCGGACAGTCTCCCTCGCCATACCCACCATACCTTGCAGATATTATTCTCTGTGACACAGTTCATAAAGTTTAATTATTAATGTGTTGAACGGTTTTGGTGTAGGATTATTGATTTCGTTTGAAAAAATTTTCAAGTTGGAAATACATCCAAGAGAGATTTAAAAAAATTTCCAACTCCTCAAATGTGAATGAAACGAATGTAGTCAAATGGTTTTCATTGATGTTGCATGATGTTGTATCTATGGAGGCAACGTACGTACCTATCTACTGTTTTCTCGCGAGCGCAAAATTCTAAACACAACCTCGGATCACAGGTATATAATAATAATATGAGTAACACCGTTGAGAGAAAGAGGAAGTGTCTTTTGTCGACCATATTTTTTTCTGTACCATAATATGGCCGAGCTCAAAAAATACAAGAAATTGCCCCGGTATGTAAATAAATAGTCCAAAGTCAAATCATTAATTTTATATAAAAACATGGTCGTATAGATGACATTTTGAATATAAGTAAGTATTAAGTTTATTAAAATTAAAATTCACAATAAAATATTCTATAATCAATGGTAAGAGTATTCTTGGAATAGACTAATTATATTGCATGCCAGCTAACGGTGCTCGGTACGGCGCGAGTCATTCAAATTATCACATTTCAAGCACATTCTTTTTCTCATTAAAAAGAGTTAAATCTTACTAAGAAACCGCAACAAATGACAAATGCTGTGATTTGGTAGTAATAGAGGTTCAGAAACAGGAATCTAGTCAAATAGACTTGGAAAAGGCTATTGATAAATTTGCTAAAATGCAAAAAGAAAATAGGAGATATTTTCCACTTACTTCTATCGTTTTTTATAACTTTCAGTTTTGTTAACACATTAGTTATTTTATTTCTTACTAATTAATATTTATCTATATATATGTACATATATACATGTTATTGGTAACTAGTTATTCCCATTACAATGGTTTGTACTACATATATTTGAAAAGCCTACATCAAATATTCAACTATGAATGATGATAATTATTGTGTACTTAAATAGCCGGTGAAAAAACTATTTGGTCTGCCTTAAATGTTGGCACCCCTATTTAAAACCTGAAATGGCGCCCCTAAATAACATGCAAATTTCGTACAAAGGTAGAGAAACAACTGTATACAATAATACGTATTTGGGGTGGACACGACGTATTCCGTGTTGACGCAGAAAATGTTTCTAATCAAAATATTGTTTTTTGATCGATTGCGCGTACATAATATTATATCGTTAATGCCAAGTGTATAATATTATGCAAGACTGCGTAAGTCACAGCGCGTTTTGTGTACAGCTTATAATAATATTCATAATATGAAATGCATTAGGATAATATATTATTATTTTATGTCGCCCATTATAATATGTCAGACTTGACCTCCTCATGTACACGAGTCGCGACTTCCGCCAAGCCGATTTCCCGACGTATTCCCACGTCATTTAATTCAAATCTAAATACGATTATAATATTATTATCAATAGAAAAACGATTATTTCGGGAAGGCCGTCGTAATATTTCGTGTCGTCAAAACACGTCAATTTAAATTCATGATACTTGGGACAGTAATAATACAATACTATAGATACCTGCATATAGGGCCATAGTATTATAGTGTTAAAAAGTGGATTTCAAAAAATAAAACGTCTTTGTAGAACATAATATTCAATTGAACGTCGGTGATGTCACATTATAACATAATAATATTTTACACACTGTAGCACACCATTATGCGTAGAAAAAAATTTAGACGCCGATTTTTAAGGATTGTAACTCTTCGAGTGTCGATCATTTTTGGCCTCTTATTCGAATATTTTTTTCAAAAATCGATTAGTCTTTACGTTCGTCGGCCTAACACGTGCGTATTGAGTCATATTATTATTATCTTACCATCATACCGTCAAGGTACAATAATACTTGTATTATGAAATGGGAGATATTTCGGAAAAATTCACACGTAAAACGCATTTTAACTAAAATGCATTTAGGTATTATAATTATTATTCAGGTATTGTTGTCTGCAGGATGATTCCGTCGTCTAAAACAGTGATTATATTAAATCATAGACGAGTTAATATTATTATTATTATTATATTATATTCGACGAGTCTGCTCGCTGTTCGCGTGTTAAATAATCTAGAGATACAGGAGGAGAATGAGGAGGAGCATAAGGGGGTATAAACGTGGTCATTTAATTAATAATAATAATAATAATAACATCAAACGATAGTTTTTGGCAGAACGCGTAGGCATATAATATCGCACGGGCACTCTGTCAGCCCCCCCAACGACAATGAACACCATCGTCGCTTGATTGACACATTTAAACGCTCGTCCCTTCGTCATGTACACAGGAAACAATCAGTTGCCATCGTCGGAACGATAATAATAATATTTATATTAATAAAACAAAAAAAAAACAACACGCCCGTGATTCTCTTACGTTTGCGCCGACCCAAAACAGCAACAATAAACGGACGCATTTCAAACACGTTTGTCCGCGATTTGTTCTATAAAATTATTGTCCAAACGATGTAATGACGGTAACCCAAGATTCGTAAAACTCCGAATTCGATGAGATTATAACGATTATTTTGAGTAGACGTCGAATTCTAAAACGTATGGCGTCGCGTTATCATTATATTTTAAATTATTCCGCAGGAGTACGTTTAAATCAATTCGCTCATTTTATAATATAATAATGACTAATACACACGCTGTCAATTATAAATCAAACCCAGATAAGGTTACGTATCGCTTATCGAGACATAGGTAGGTACTCTTATTGTAATAAATAATAAATAAATTATTAATTTTCAATGTACGTATATGTTTGGCATTGTAGAATTTAATATTTTGTATTGATAATCTTACGTTCGAAATTATGATAATAATATTATCATGCTGCGGTACTCTCATCGGTGTTAAAAAAACGTTGTTCACTTTTTCGTTTTAAATATTATTTACCGTTTAACAAAAATGTAGTATTTTTGAAACCACTATCATTTTTTAACACCACATTCACGTAGATAATAATATTAAAAAAATAAATAGTATTAAGACATCGTTTATTTTGTTTTGAGGATTTCGAAGGTTCGGCGGATGTTTGTATATGTATGCATATATGAGGGATGCATATACCCCTGTAGCCCTGTAATGATAAGTTTATGTAATTCGAGTCCGAAATTCAAACAATCGATCCGAGTAAGAATTTCGTCAACGATTTTTTTGTATTATTATTATATTATATTTTATTATTCCTACCTTTATATTGATATACGATACACATACTCGTATAATACGCGCAGCTCTGCAAATTGTTAATTCCTCTGCAGGATTTTTCAAATTAAATGCTACCCACTTTGACTCATCAATTTGACGCAAATATAATAGCATCCAATATTTACTATCTATAGACAAGATACAGAACCGTAATTAGGGTTTGCAAGGCACAGGAAAAAAATAATTTTTGAAACCAAATTATCTATTTTTTTTTTTTTTACCTAGGCCCTAAATCCTGCGAGCAAAGATCGTGAAACGCGAGACCTGAGCCCTGCCACTCTCCCCCTAAAGACGGCACTGACTATTTATGTAAGTATATGACCGTAGTTATAACTTATACTATGTAGTTCATAACTAATACTTAATAAATATTATAATATACATTGGAAAACTCCACGACACAGATAGCTTTATAGATAATATTATTATTGTTCCTTCGAAGTCATTTCGTGAAAAACAGTTTTTTTCCTTCATAAATATATATTATTATGTTCATGGCATAATATAAACACGATATGCTTATGAAAAAAGTTAATGCAATATATTTTATATTTTTTTATTTATTTATAACACAATTCTTCGTTCTTGAGCAAAAGCGCGCGCCGTATCCGATCGGAATCGAATAAGTGGGAAAACATTTCCCCCTATTGGCCCGTAAATGTATATACAATTTATATACAATTTTTTCAGGTTATGGCGGGACCTATATATAATATTATGTTATAGTTATGTAAAAATGCAGCGAGCTTGTGATCATAATGTATACGGCTGGAAGAGTTTTTTTTTAAAGAGATTACTCTTTTACAATCGACCATGTCGTTGTAATTTTTATTTGATAATATTTTCCACTCATTCGAAAGTCAGTTGCAAATATATTTACCTTATGAATTTTTCATTTTTAATGGAGTATCGCAACTACTCCGTCATTTTTTTCGTCTTCAGTTTGCAGACTATACAAATATTAAAAGTCTACGAGAATAATAATAAATAATATTACACAATATAATAATATGCGCCGCACGCCGCACTCTTTATCACTCTATTTTTTTTTTTATAATAATAATATAAAATATATTATGATCGTGCATTAGGTTTTCCCTCTGCGTCGAGAAAAATCCCTCAATCATGTGGACTGTATATAAATATATACGTATTAAATTATTGTATATCTCTGGCCTAACCTATACCTATATTATAATACTCTATTATGTCAAAGTCTGCTTGGACGGCGATAGCATAATATTTTGGTTTATATTTAATCGATATTTCAGTTTTTCGTCGATCCAGTGATCTGAGTTTGACCCATTTTAATACGTGATGTGTATGATTTAATAGCGGCTATTTCACTTGGTATTAAACGCTTAAAACGCGATCACTAAATAGAACTGCACGACGACGTATACTTAATATACCTTCTACCAAACGGACCACGCGGTATTCGACTGATGTAATTTATTTTTTTAATCTGATCGCGATTTGTACATTATTCTCAACGCATTCACTTGGACACTTGTAGCATTTATATAAGCTATCTGTGTGTTCGTCTTATGTAGACTTATATAGTGAGCGGACGTATTACCACGTTGGAGATAGCAATTCTCGTATACCTACCTACTATAACTAATGATCTCCGAAAATTTGGTCTGAAATGAAAAAAGTAATATTATCATAAATTATTCTCTGCTTTGGCACCCCTCTCCCCCCCTCCAAAAAAAAAGTTTACTTATCAGACAAGACAATATAAAATTAAATAATAGTTCGTCGACACTAGACGGTAGTATTAATTATTTATTTTTAAATACATGTTGCGGGCAACGTGATACAGTATATTCTTTCCCGTAGTAAATAATTGGATATTATAACTTAAATTATAATAAAAAAATGAAAACAAATTGTCATTTAATTAAATTATACCAACACAATGTTTCCTGTCAATTTAATACGTATTATTGACTGGCGTTGCCTACATATTTTTTACATACTACACACTGCTTTGTTCATTTTGTTCTGGTCGTATTTAAATACACGTACCTATATCGTCAATTATAACAGTACCAAAATTATATTCTACAAATTTTAATATGGTTATTATTGGCATGTCAAAATATAATTTTCAAACTCGTACAATTTATAATAATAAGTAAATCAGTTTTGATTTTTAAAATGGCCAAGCAGTATACAATATTTTTAATTTAAGATTTTTTTACCATTGCATATTATTACAATCGTTGAATCATACGCGGCATATGGGCTGTTATAGTATGTACCTAAACCTAATCTATTTGTGTAATCATGATGGTACAATAGAGTGTTCTACTTTGCGTTCAGTATTTAAATTCAATTGAAATGGAAGAGGAACAGTGTTTAAAAAATTTGAAAACGTATTAAACATATCGTATTGTACTTGTGTACAAATATACACATTTGACCAAAACAACTAAACGTTAAATAAAGCGAAATCAGGCACAGTACCTGCCCAAAATATATTATACCTGCAGGTCGATGCGCATACAAATTGCTCTATTAGTCTTTACAGATTGCCCGCAACACAATATTATATATTATTACGGACGAAAGTCATTTACACGCATTAAGGTATGCGCATTAAAAACAATAATAATAGTAGTAGTAGTAATAATAATAATAATTTAATACACAGTGAGATTACGGTGCGAGCACATAATAATAATATATTATAATACCTGCATATAATATAGAATACAAAACAAAAACGATTGTTATATATAAAACGTTGTAATACGATATAATAATAATAATAATATAACGCACTGCAAACGGAGCACATATTATATACGAGTAGAGTCGAGTGCGGTGTAATACGATTTGGGGCGGCGGCGGCGTTGGGTATATGAAATTGGTCATTTGAGCGCATTATGTGGGATAGAGGTATTTCTGCGACAGGGTTGTTGTCACAATGGGAAAACGATCGCGTCTTAAACCCACACCCACCGACTAACTATGTATGCGGTCTGTGTGATATATTATTATACGCTCTGCGCTTTCGTCTGCGGTAATCCTACTCCAACACGTTAATATCTCGACCACAGCCGCCAGCCGTTTACACGTGTTTCGTTATCATATTATTATTATTGTTTTAACATTTTTGACGCGAAAGCGTTTAAAATAATATATTATATTATACGCGCGGTCTGCCACTATCACAATTTTTTTTTTATTTTCCGCGTCCATCATACATTGAAGTTTAATTTTATACTTACTGCAGCAATATGTTTACCAATAATATTATCGCACAGGGCTGGGAATGTAATATGCCTTATAAAACCCCAAAAAACGCCCTTAAGAAAAAATGCTTAGCTATGCCCTAAATATTAAAATAATACACCCGTAAGATGCACTTAGATTTTTTCATTTCATACAAGATTTATAAAATGTAAAAAAAGTTTTGCAGGACTGCGCAATAATTTCAAGTCTTTGTTAAGTGCAAGACTTTTAAACTAAAAAAATAATTACTTTCGACTAATTTTCCGTCGACACTGGTCGTAATAATCTTGATCTTTACGTCGTATACAGATTTGTTTAAAAAATTACAATTAATTAGGTATATTCGATCAGTATTAAAAACCTTGAAATAAAGTTTAAAAAACTCCAATTTTACCGTAAATACTCTAAAAGCCTTAAAAATGTCAAAAAAAAAAACACTAAAATAAAAATTTCTTATAATTCAAAAATACACGAATTACATATTTTATAAAACGAACATTATATATTTGGAAAACAGTGAAAAATGCATTGATATCACAACTCTATTAATTAGCTATAAGCTGAAGAAATTGTCCAATAAAAGCTTAGCGGTAATGTTAAATTAATAAGTTTTAGATAAAATATATTAATATCATTCTCCTTCGTTATAAACCCATTTTTCCAATATTTGAAATGTTATATTATAATATGCCAGTTATATGCCGTTTACGCTGTTAGGTATATTATTATTTTAAAATATATTCTACGCGTGGTCTGCACCTAACTTAATCTTTTTTTAATTTTCCGCGTCCATCATATATTTTAATTTTATTTAAGACGGGCATATTGTTATTATCTTGGACAGCGACCGCGGGAGTAATTATTATAGTCCATTATAATATTATATACCTTCTGCAGCAAAAGGAATTATTACTTATTTAGCTAAAAACTAATTTTACTAAAAATGACGCATATAAGCTCAGTGGCAATCTTAAAAATATATACTAGGTAATAATACTATAAACTATTATCGTGCATTTGAATATATTATAATATGGGTGGATTCGTTTTCCTCCAAAACTGAGATACCGTTTTCCTACACTGTTCATTTTTATTAACAAAAAACAAACCTCGTTGCATATATTTTTTTCAATATTTGAAGTGTTTTAATATTATGTGTACGATAGTAAAATAACATATAGTTATTATTGACGCAGGCTTTATTAATTTTAACCGCCGCCGTTTGACAAGATATAACTCGAACACAATGCGGTCCGAATGGTCCGATGTATTTTTCGTCGCATCATCATTGTTATTATTACAATAATATTATCTTCAGAAATTCCAATTGTGGTGAATGATTGCCGCAAATGATTCGAAATCCAAACAATACACATAATAATATTATAATACTCCCTCACAGAAAAAATCCTCGTTAAATATATTTTCTGGTTCATTTTTGGCATTATCGGACGTGCGGCAGAATTACGACCAGTGCAGGTACCTATATATTATATTATATTTATCCGAGCTGGTAATATCCGAAATTGAATTTCGGCAGACGAACCCGGACAAGCGCGCGTTTTATGAGCAGAGGGTGACGCAGGCAATGCGGCCAACCACTTTAATAAATAATAATAAAAAAGGAAACGCGTAACGATCGAGTGCACTAACAAAATTTGTATGAAATGGGAAGCAATTTTTCTGTTAGAGAAGTGAGTTTTAAACGAACGTGCGGCGTGTATACTATACATATATTATATGCATCAAGGCGGAGGCGGCGGTAAACGTCGACGTGCGGCGCGTGCGGGTGGTAAGTAAATTGCTTTGGCCTGCAGTGGAAATGCGTACCTACATATAATACACGATTTAGGGTGGTGGGTTCATATATATGTTGGTATACGACCGAGCAAAGATCGAGGTGATGCCTATATATGGCGACGGCTTTGGGGTGCGATATTCCCACTTTTTGCACACGCACAAAACGCCTATATGTGTGCTGATATGTGTTGCACAGTGTTGTAAGTACATACCGATATCGAATATCGTCATATGAATATAACATTATATTATATTACACTCTTAACCATAGGTGTGCGCAGACTTTGCTGGTAGCTGGGGGCAGAATTTTCTATAACACAATCATTATTGTATTTTTAAAGATAATTTATTAATTTCGGTCGTGGTTCGAGATATAATATTGTATTGTATATTTAGTTAACTCCACGAGTTTAGTTCACTGCAGTTGTAGAAGTAGCTACCACCTTGCCACACCCATAGACAATATTATTATTGGGAATCGCCCGTTTAAGCGTGTTTAGAAAAAATCGTAAGCCATGACGAGAACGTGATTCCAATGATCAATTTGAGGATTACGTTAAGTAGTAGTTGCTTCATTCAAGTCGATGAGTTCAAATGAAAGTATGATCATAAAATGTTCGAATTATGGTTTATAATATTTATAGCATTTAGTCTCAAGTACGTTTATCTTAATATAATTTATATTGTACAATATGAACGTATATGTTTTATAACTCGTTCAGTAACTAAACCGTTGAGTTTAAATATTTCCATTGTCATTACACAGCTTCTTATTAAGTTTGTAATGAAAATGAAAAAAAAGTATCAGAAAAATGTTCAACTGATGGTGAATAATAGTATATCGTTTAACTAAAACTATTTAATAAATATTACCTTTTATTAAGTTTTATTGAACATTTTGAAAACAAAGTTCGTTTATTATTTACACGCAGAAATAAGTGAAGAAAGTAATTAACTTATTATTATTTTTTTTCTATCCACGTTTTACACGAAACGAATAATCATTTAAAATCCACGTTTTAATCACCTATATATCAGCGGTCTCCAACCATTTTATGTCCGCGTACTACTTACACATTTTGAAATTTTTCACGTACCTACTACTTACTATCTAATGACATTTTTTTTTAACTTATTTACAAATAAAATGTTTACGTTATTTTGCATATATTATATGATAACGCCTCAGGTTGGGATCCACTAACTCATATGGTATTACTAATGTAACACACTAAAACGTGCTCAGATGGGCTGAAAAAATGGATTTAAATGACCAGCTGTGGTAATTTTAGGGTAAAAAAAAGTCACCCGCGCTTAAACGGGCGACACTCTTTATCATTATTTTGTCTCTCCAAAATAAAGTCCAATCTTCCATCGTCCGCATGGAGTCTCATGTGACGTACAAAATATGTACAATATTAAAAAAATAGTTAAAACAGTAAAATAGTTTATATTATTATAGTGTAGCTCTGCAGTAACTCCATATGGTGGGCTGTTCTCTTAAGACAATTATTGAGTATAGGTACTGAGTAGTGTATAATATAAAATGATGTACAATGTTTAACAAAAATGCTTAATAGATTATTTAATAACCAAAGAAAACGTTGAGTTATTAATAAAAACAAACAAATAATAATGTTATAATATTAATTGATGTTTATAATCAAAATCTACATTAATGATCCGTCAAAATACCAAAGAATTATATACGTTATTGGAAGTTCTAAAAAGTAAAAACTATTTTATCACTATGTATAGTAATGTTTAAACTTCAAAGTAGATACCTACAGAACTACAGTTACACTTGGTATTATTCTTGACAAACTTTTGTAACTACACTTAAACAAAAATAAAACTTTAAACAATATTTGAAAAAACGTGTTCACGATTTCGGATTTACATAGGTACCAAACACAGCGAGTTTAATTCAAATGTTTATTTTACAATTTTAGACACTTTGATTTTTGTTCTAAAAGATAAACAAAATATGGTAATTTAAACTTCAAGTTCAAACGTTTTGTAAATATTCCATTGCTAATCAAACACTAAACACGACGTTGTTATTATACAATTAGTTGGTATTATGTTTTAATTACACAATTTTGAATTTGAGACTGTATATAAATTGTAATATAATTAATATCACATAATTTTAATGAATCTAACTTAAATTATATCGATTTGTTTTGTTATATAATATTACTAATATATTATATGTTTAAAGGCAAAAATAAATATTATCGTAAATTCGTACAATTAAATTAAATAATTAAATGTTATCAAAAATAAAAATATATATATAATATAAAATTATATATATATACCCATGTCCAATAATCAATATATAATATTTCAATTATTTCAAATTTACAGCTGGTTATCAATTTTGTCTTAATAATAATCATATATTGATTTTCGTGTCTCATACTCTCATGTACAAATAAGTCAAATATTTTATTATATAACCGAGATTATGCCAATATGAATAATTTTTTCTTCATTTTTATGTAACACCTATGTATGAATCAGAATTTTAACGTGACAGAAAATCAATAAAAAAAATTAAAAAATTACTATGATTTATAATATTGTGTATGTTATAAAGTCAAATATATTCATCTCTAAAGTTATCACACATGCTGACAATATTAATGTAATATTAATCATCTCGAAATAACTACTAATTTACCCATTACTATTTTCAATACCAATATTTACCAATATATTATCTCATCAAGGTAAGTACATCGACATCGGCCCATTAACTATCCGCAACTGTTTTCGAAAATTATAGTATTATAATATTACTTGTACTTGCGTATAAACTAATAAAATTAATTTGCCAAAAATAATTATAGCGATTTATAAGATATATGTACCAATAAAGTAAAATCTATTTATTTTAAAAATAATTTTAATATTCAAATTATTAAATATAACTTGCTGACGTTCTTTTTTATTTAGATGATTTTTTAATCATTATACACATGATTGACGAAACATAAAAAAACCAAAAACATTAACTTTTTAATACGGTCTACCACCAGAAACATGACTATGGTAGATTGGTGGTATTAGGAATTTAAGATGTGACCAGACATCCTGATCTTGGCAGGTAGTAGGTAGCGATTTTCCATCAGATGATCAATTTTGTGTTCAAATCGGAACTAAAATTTACTAAATTTTACTTAACGTTCTGGTTTTGTTCCAATTTTCAATAAATTATTTATCTATTTTGTTACATTATAGGACATACTATGTCATAAAATATCGATTGCATTAAACTTTAATTTAGTTAAATAAAATAACTTAAAATAAATTTAGTTTAGTTATTATGTGATAATACTTACATTAATACTATTGATACTATTATTATTACTTATTATTCTAAAGTCAGTGCTCGACTTGGCAAAATTAAAGTAGGGGGACTCTGTTAACTATAAAAAAAGAGCGTCCCCATCACTTATTAAACGTTGCTAAGTCTTAAAAATAAAAGTAGGGGTACGCTAAAATTTCTGAAAAATTAGTTAGGGGACTCCGTTCCCCTGCGCCCCCCCCCCAAGTCGAGCACTGTCTAAAGTCAAAAAAATATTACTCTTTTTCATAATGGAATTCCCCGAAATAAACTTGTAAGGAGGCGACTCGTTAACTAACCTAGATTCTACTAGAACCTAGTACCAAAAAAAAAATCAGATTTGGATAATAAAAGAATAAAGAAATCACATTTTTATCTAGTCACTTTATCAAATATTGTTATGTACACAAACCATGTAATGGGCATACAATAATAAAACCAGTCAATGTCAAAAAAGTTAAACAAACACAATGGTTAGAACTTATTAGGTACCTCCTTTTCTTGAACAATCGAACATAATAGTTTATTACTGCTACATAATTCCGACATGAAAAATAAAAAATGGCTTAATATCTTGGAAACATTAGATTATAATGATAGGACAATTATCCCATTTGTGGGCCGACAAAACTCGGACTGCATTCCGATATAAATCTTAAATCACGTGTGAACAGAAAAACCAGTGATTGTGTGATATGATATGTATGTGAATTCGGCGTAAAGACACGATACAATTTACAAATCAGGTGGAGACATATTTTAAATTAATAAAATGCATATTTATTTTGTGATAATATTATGGGTACAATATCCCAAAGTGCTGACGTTACAGTTGAACAGTGATAAATACGGGAATATTACGATAAATCCTTCGTATCCACCGTCCTTCATATCCACCGTCATCCCTATCCGTAAAATGCCTCTGCACACATGTAAAATACACATATTACACCTATAATATCTAATATACCACATAATTGTTTATAATATTACTCGTTTATCGGATAATAATACGAAAACTGTGCAGAATTTTAGGGGGTTTTAAGGAATGAGTCCTATCATTTTTTAAAGAAGTTGCAAATGTTAACTGCCGATAAATGTTATATTGATATAAAAATAAGGTATCACTACATAGAAAGTCGTAGGTAAACTGATACAAAAAAAACTAAACAAAAATATAAGACATACAGAGCAGATAACGCAGTGTTGTCTTATAATGAGGTTGCGATTGAGGCACATAGTGATAAAACAATAATAATATTATAATTAATATTGCTATGACTAGTTTATTTTATAATTTTCCAGACAAACGTCGGATTTCACGGCACTTTGGGAGTGCAAAGTGAGAACTGTCGAATAACTCTGAAGTCGGCAGCCGAAATCTGACCGCGAAATGTTTCTGTATTACAATGACTACTAAAAGCTGCGTACAAAAACAAGTGCATAAATAATATTAATAATGATAATGATAATAATAACAGCAATATCGTGATAATAAAATTACCACGACCTAGTCACTCTCCGTCCGTATATCTCTGCTGATGTATATTAACTTAATAATTAGTGATGGGAATAATCGAATGAAATAATCGAATCATTCCATTATTTGAATAATCTAATCATTTTGATTATTTTAAAAATCATTCGAATAATAAAATAATCGAATAAAATTATTCAAATGATCAAAATTAGTAGTAAAAATAATCGAATGCTTTTCTTATCTCAATTTTACTTTTTCTACCCGTATACTATACTAATGAATTGTAATGTTTATTTTCCTTTGTTGTTATACTTAGATTTAAGTCATTGGGTACTAAATTAAGAATGCGCTGTCCATGTATTGTATTATTATTTATTTTAATCATTAATTTAAATATTTAATTTCCGGTATCGGTAATTGTGACTCTAATCGTTATTCGGTATAATACGTTTAAATATTAGGATTGAAAATACATTTAACACTTGTAGATTATCATTTAATTATTTATATAACCAGTTCAAGCAATGTATATCATGAATCATTCGAATACTCGATTATTTTTATTTAGTTTACTAAACATTCGATTATTTTATTTTCGAATACTAATCATTCGATTTTTCGAATACTAATCATTCGATTATTCCATTATTTGTTTTTCGATTAAAATCATTCGATTATTCCCATCACTATTAATAATAGCGACACACAATATAACCGCAGACGTATAATATTATAATATTGTTTCGGCGGGACTCGGTGCTAAATTTATAAACGATAGATCGAGCAAATCCAAATGTGACCTTCGAAATGTACACGAAAAAAAATTCAAACGTAAACGTTACATAAGAATATCGTATATAATGCGCGTAACATATTATTTTAATTATTATTGTATTTTCCGTCAACCCTTTTCGATTTTTTTACATCGCCTCGTCAAGCCACCAGTTGCAGCGCTATCGCCGAATAGAGCGCGCGCGCGTTTCAGTATTATATTTTATTTTATCATTATTATTATTGTACGTTATAGTCGTTCCGTTCTCTCTCCATTCGGCGGCACTCGCGCCCCACACTCAGCTCAATGACGACGACCATTCCGCAACGTTCATTTGGCTCGCGTGTGCCGTACCGGTCCTGGTGCGGCGGCGATCGTTCTCATCACACACTCCTCATCATCACCAGGACGCGTCAGGACGGCCATTTCGTTTGTCGTAAGTATTCATCTCTTTCGATATTGTTTTTTGTTATTACTGCTGACGAGTTCCCGAATTTTCAGTTCTCTTTTACGCGCGCATTTCACACAAAAGTTCAAACCACGTGTTATAATAATGTATCACATTGCTGTTATTTATCACGTGCCCAAAAATATTGACAACCCGTGGTGGTTTAACATAGAATTTTTAAAATTACGCCGCTCCTCTTAGGACTATGTGAGATGGCTACATTTCTCAAAGCGTGTTTTGATCGAGAGCTTTACGTTATATCTGGTGCATTTTTAAATTATAGTCAAAATCGTGAAAATATAATATTTCGATAGTGAAAAAGTTCACGACGTACCTATGTTATTTTTTTTATAGTAAATTATTATAATGCAAACCACTTCTAAGGCGGTATCTGTAGCAATATTTGCGAGTCCGAGATTAAAAAAAAAATAGTCATAAAGGTCGCGAATATTATTCAAAAAATGTATTTGTCATATTTTTGAGCGATTTACTCGTCAACGTTTTATCGCCCGCTAATAATATTAATGTATCAGTTTATATGATAATAATTATTGTTGAGCGGTCATTTTTTTTTTTCAATAACTATCATCATTTCCCGTATAGTACAGTATATTATGACAACAATATTATGACGTAGGTACGATGAGTAGACAACTTATATACAATATAATAATATAATATACACTCTCGTGTAAGATATCTAAAATTATTCAAAACTATGAAATAAAATAATCTTTCGGAACTGGTCACCACTCACCGAGTACAATTATAATGCGCATCCATCATATTATTATTATTAATGCGTAGTCAATTCAAACGTTTATTTTACTCTGCATTAGTATAGTATGCGAGTATACGACAATATTTTATAATACTGTTATTGCCATGCGAGATCGTTGATCCAATCAACCTAGTGACCTTACACATTATATTATGCTGTGGCATACGTTCCAATAATGATAAACATCGCTCTGTATAAATTAATCCGCTCGCGCGTTTAATTTCGCATGGCTGTCGTGGCATTTTTGTTTTCTAATGCGTCCGGTCACGAAATTAATTTATCTTGGCAACGACGGTTATTAGACCGAACGAACGGCGTCGATAATTATTATATATCATTCATCACAGCTGCGCCTTTTCCTGAATTAATTTCTATACCCCGTCTCAAAAATCGAATTGTATTGTATAGAGGTTCCAATGCTGCAGTCTATTATTATACCGCTATATTATATCCCTCAACACCCTTTTTACGTCTCCCCCCCACCCATACACACACAAACTCCGCCGAAACAATCTTTAAGCCGAAAAAAAGACAAACGGATTTCCGAAGTTTTTATGAAACTTATCCGAAGCCCATGGAAGTTTGATGTCTGCAGCGAATATAAGGATAAACGACTGCAGTTTAAAACCCCATCATCCATATTTGATTGTGGTTTAGAGTTAGTGACATAATACTTTGGGGGGAGAAAAAACGTAGAAAAACGTAGACATTTTTATAACATAATATTTTATCGTTATATCGTGAAGTTTTATAGATACATTTTCCGTATTTGAACAGTTATATACTGCAGGTTAGGCGAGGTTTTGTGGAAGTCGACTATTACTGAATAAATAAATTTGTTTGCAAAAAACTATTAGGGTTTTTTCCAAAAAAAATCGATCAGAAATTTTTAAAAACTAAAATTGACATATCTTTTATAATACGGCCCAACTAGAATATTTATCTACCTATTAAACAATTTAAATATTTTATTAGAATACCATGATAACGAATTCTATTACTGTAGAGGTCATCGCTTATTATAATCGGTTCCTAATTCGTAATAATATTATAATTTATAAGTATCCAATTATTACATTTTAAATGCAGTTTGAATATTATTTTATATTTGATATCATTGTGAATCAAATTTCCGTTTTATTGCGCAGTGTTAAACTTCACGCTATATATTTTGAAATATAGTGTTAGTTCTGATAGAAACAATATCAATTTAAAAACTTGGCTCAAAGAGTAACGCAAAATAAATTCCATTTTGACTTTTTATGTCAAAATCTATCACTATTTATTTAGAAACCTTATTATATTTTTTGTTTTTTAATAAATAGTTATATTAGAATATAATATTTTTGTTTGTCAATCAATATTTGTTTTGTTCAAACTTCCTTAAAATGTTTTGTAATTTCGACCATCAACCGAATTTCAAGCTATAAAAATGTGCAGCGAAATAATATAACTTTTATTAGTGAACGCATTAATTACACGTGTCAAACAAATATATTGAAATAACGATCTTTATATTAGTTGATATAGCTTACGGTTCAATTTAAGAAAAATGTTTTTGGACTAATGATTTTGTCCTGAAAACCTAACATAATATTGTGTTACCGATAAAGCCTGCATATGACATTTTATAACAGTAAGCTTATTAAACTCGTATAGGTAATAAATAATAACTGACGAGTGATGACGTTACCGGCATGACATTTGCAAGTATATATTTTGTTAAACGTATGTGTTACGTTACGAATAATAATATTAAAAGTGTTTTTTTTTTTTTTTGTCACGATATAATAATTTGTCGGAAAACTTGAAAATGAAAATATGTTAAGGCTTTTATAGTGGGTGTAGACTATAGGATAATAACCGAGGGTCAAGTATATGTGACGTAAAATATGACGTTTTATTCTTTCCTTCTCTTTTTGTCTTTTTTTTGGAAGGACAATATCAGTATGACTTTTGTCATTTTTTTTTCTGGGTGACAGTGACGGGCAATCCCGCACAAAGTAATTAAAACGTTCGCTCATTTTACACATCTGACAAAAAGCTACAAACAAATGAAGGACAGAGGAAATTGAATAGTTTCCCATTGTATTTGACAATAATTAATGGTGGCTTAACGTGACGCGTTGGCTGTTACCAGTCGCGTTCTACGACTGAGAGTAAGCAACGCCCGCCACTACTAGTTCCCGGATGGGTGATCATTCGGGTTTTGTAGTAATAAAAACCTTGCTACACACACATACACGTATTAAAAAAAACCTTACAGTACCCTCCCCCACTGTTCCACAGGCTAATGATCTTAACTGTCGAAGCCCCTCCCCCCCAAAAAAAAAATAAATAAATAAATAGTTAATAATAACAGTGCCGTTTTGTTTTTTTTCTTTTTATTATTATAATAGTCGTTGTTGCTATGCATGCAATGCACATTTTCAAATTGATCGACAGATATTATACGCATTGCTGACCATCAATATCATATTATATTTTATCATCGGTGAGCATACGTGTTGCTAAAATATTATTGCAAATTCACTCGGACTTGCGACGGAAACGAAAAAAAAACGTTACAAAACGTTACCCCCAAAAGGGTCGTTTTGCACATGCCATTGTGCCCGCACCTGGAAAACGGTAGTTTTAAATATTATTATCTTTTATGCGTGCACATGCGAATGTGCATACCGAATTTCACAACCCTGTTTGAAATCGCTACACGTGGGCACGGCAAAAATAATATCACTGTTGATTTTTTATTTTCAGAGACGGTTAATTAAAATCGTATTTTTTTCTTCCCATTTTTTTTTATTACTATATATATATTGCCGGCGAATGCGGCTGGCATTCTTGTGTAATCCCTTTGGACAAGTCACCAACTCGTGTTTAATTCCATTCCGAACAATTCGTTTGATGTCCTCAACTTTTCCATAAAAGCTGCAGGTTGACCCATTTTTATCTCATAATTTTTTTTTCCTGAAAGGTTGTGAAACTATAAATTGTATACGGCAAACAGCAGTAGGTACATATTGCTGCTGCGGTGAGTTCAGCGAGGTATATGTGGTATAATAGTATGTACATAAATACGCACGACCGGGTGATTTTTTTTTCCTGTTAGCATTGCGCCGAGTCCTTCCAGAATTTTCCTAAAGTTAATTAAAATTTTATTCCGAAATAGGGCTTACACGTTACCTACCTACTTACCAAGCAACAATACGAACCCTATGCCGATGTTATCGTAGTAGGTACGTGCATAATTTATATTTTGTGCGCCTCTGTGATATTGAATCCGTCCCATCATTCGCCGGCGAAGCTTTTAATATTGAATTTTTATCGTTACGAAAACGTCCGACCGACGCGAATTATTATTACTTTTACTGCACATACTATTTCTGGCTCGCACAATAATAATTTATCAAATGGGTATACGAACACACACACATAGGTATACTGTTACACATAAGACACGCAGCCGGCTGCAGTCATCCCTAAAGAGCATTATACATGTATAAATATTTTGCAGCGGGTCGAACGTATATAGCCGTTACACTTGACCGCCATTTTTTGTCATCAAACGTTTTGATTTATGGTCGTGCTGGTTACATAATAATAATAAAATATTAAACACATATAGGTATATATATTATATCCGCAACAAAAACGAAAATCCACCTCGACCGTCGTTGCTAGCGATGTTGATGTGCGTTCAAATTAAATGTCACCGCGCGGCAAACTATACGCTTATACTGTGTATCAAATGACCATCTTTGTGTCATTTTCGAAACCAAAGTTGATCTTCAAATTAAATATCATTCAAAATACCGACGGTAAATTTAGAAACAAAACAAAATTACGTATATTCTGATATTATGGTATATTGGCAGTGTAGTGTATTGTGCAATTGAACTTATCGAACAAAAGATACAAAAAAATTATATTTAACAGTATACGATAAAATATACGGTAAATCCTTGTATTTTTATTTTACAAATTATTTGACATTTATATTTCGTAATTACAAAAAGTAGTCGTTGGTTTGAATAATCATAAATGCTATAGCGTTTAAAACGATGGTTGGAAGTGGGGCATATTTAGTTACCTATTCGATAATTAACGTAATTTATAATTTGTATATAGTTATACTAAAATTATTATAAGTCGCATTATCTGTTTGACCTGCATTTATGAAATTCCGTTAAACGGCTGCGGTTCAAACATATTACAATTTCATTGCTATATGACGCTTTAAAAAATAAATTATTTTAATGATACCAAATTTGTAGTGTAATTAAAGAACACCATGTAAAATAACTTACCATAAGTCGTATATCTTTTATATAAATGTAATATAATAGAAACTGAATTTACAACAAATTAATTGGTGTAATATATATTTTATCGTTTACAGAAAACTGTTTATCTATATACTGTTATCGATTTACTATTTATAAGGATTTATAGTGCGTGTTTAAGACACGTGTAGAAAAATGTTTACCATAAAATGTTATTTTCTTGTGATCTGTATCAGCTGTTCGTTTGTCAACAACTGGCTTTTAGCTGTACAGCTATAGAATGTTGTATACATATTTTATTCTTAAAAACTATTTTCGGCGTTTCCGAAACCGTTGTTTCCCTTGTTCTTCGTGTACATTTCCCTATCGCGGCGATGCTCTTACACTCTCGTGTCGTTGCGATCATCATACGTCATCGTCGGTATAAAACCGAATATAATCCTATTGTGTCGCACAAACAATAGTCACCCGGAACGGTTGAGGGACTTAAACAGAAGAAAAAGAATAATGGTAATAATAATAATAATAATAATAATAATAAGAAAAGAAGAAAAAGATAAATATAAATCAAAGGGGATAAAATCGGACGCGTGATACGTGACCGACGCCGTTAGCCATCCCTCTTTATAACCTACCCGGTTATAGCTGTCGTCCCTCGTTGAGACGTCTTTACAGAGTCTTACGACCAACACACACGTGGTAGGTATAATTCTCGTTGTGCTCGTGTGTCGTTTAATGCCGGCACAAACAATACCTACGATAATAATATAATATATATACGATCGACACCCCGGGGGGGGGGGGGGTATGCTGCAGCAGCAGCTTTGTTGTGATAATTTTTTCGGCCGTAGTCGTGTTTTCAACCGTTTTACATTATTATTTTCACCAAATAGCACGCGTCCGACATATTGTATACCTAATAATTTTTTATTGAGAATAGTAACGCGCGCAATCGTAATCATATACAGTTTTTGTATTATGGCGTAGGTATAAAAGATACACGATAATAATATTATATATATTATGTATATGTGTACGTTCTTCGTCGTTATTTGCAGTAATCGTCGAAGCCGCCGCCGGTGGCCACAGCTGCGTGAAATCTTTCGAAAGCAAAACAGAAAAAAAATAACAATTAAAATATTACGAGCGAAATAGTCATAATAATAATAATACTATAATATATATCCGCGTGTTATTATTATTACTATTATTAGTTGTAGTTGTGATGACGCGAAGAATAACGCGACAAAGCGGATTCGACACGGATTTTATTTCATCGAAAAAAGTGGCGTTATAATAATATAGGACAAACCTACGGAAAGAAAGCGTTGTTTGCCAATCGTTCTTGTTTTTTTTTTCCGTCATCGCGTTTTCTGTAAGTATATGTACCTAGGTAGGTTGCAACTGGTACCTATCAGTGCGCGTAATTCACCCAAATACCTATTTCGCGTTTAATCACTGTAACCAGTCTGAGTGAGAACTTTGTCCCGTCTTAGCGCCCCTTAAAAAACCATATTTTAATATATTAAATTATTAATTCATGGAACCTATGCACGCGTGTCTTCGTACCTGTACAGGGCCGTTCTGGGGGGGGGGGGGAGAAGCAAAGGAATTATTTTACCCGAGCCCCGTTTTAGTACAATTTCTAGAGCCCTGCTAAAAAATTTAAGATGGACTTTTGTGTTAATAATAGGTATTTATGATTAAGATTATTCGGCGTTACACCTATTAGGGCCTATCATCGCTAAAATCTTCTTTCTTTACGAAATTTCAATAAAACGATTTTATATTGTTTCTGTTGTTTGTATATAATATATTACATAAATAGAGTCGGTCGGTGACTATAATTAACCAAGAGTTTCAATGGCCTTAGTAATTGGTCGGTCAAATTTGCCAACATTTTGCAAATCTCTGAGACCTATTTTTATTTTTATTACATCGTGTTACGACGATTTAGAGGGCTCCAAAACTGATTTGCCCCTTTAGTCCCAAAGAACTTTTGGACGGCTCTGGGCAAACGAATAATCGTCGCCGTGTTAGGTTATAGGTATCGACACCATAATATAAAATATTCAACAATTATCGCTACGTATACGACGCGTATAATATATTATATTCCATCGATCGTCTCGAAAATAATTATCTGCTACACTATTATAAATTATTATATTGTCTTTGGTCGCCGGAATTCGTCGACTTTTTTTTAGAAGAGGGAATCTTTTCTCTTTTCCCTTTTCTTTTTTTTTTTTTACCGACCAGGTGCTGGAGGGTATACCGCTTATGTACGCTGCTTTTATGAACACAAAAGGGGACACCCCCTCCGTGACACAGCTGCGCCCGTTATAGAGAATCAGCCGGCCCGCAAAAATATGTGTGAGAAACGCGGCTGCGACTAACCCGAAATAATGTGTCTGTGATTTGTACGAGAAAAAATTTTAAAAACGTGTGTGCTATACATTTGTTTGTCACATTAGACTTATACAATATACAAATGTTTATGTGTACGCGCGCGAGTAGAATATGCGATGGATTTTTTTATGTTTGATGTATATAATTATCAACTATCTCAAATATTATGGTTATTATATGAACACTTAGAACTATTTAACTGATTTTTAACTTGAATATTTTTTACAAGACTGGTCAAGTTAATCTTTATACTTAAGAATATAACTATTATGTATATATATTTTTTTTAATCAAATTACAATTTTTAGATTGAATTAAAAACAATAATATTATAAATCGTAATAGTCACATATAGGATTTACGCCTTTTAAATTTATTTTCAAGTTTTTTTTTATTTCTTAACTAGGTATTTAAAGCAAATCGAGTATTAATTATTAATCATACGCTAAAAAATTGATTTAAAAAAATCTAAACTTGATCGAAATCAATATTTCTTGCAACATTCTCAGTTTATATATACCAATTAATAAATATACCAACCTAATAATAGAAATAACATTATTTTTA
The DNA here is from genome assembly GCA_014851325.1 of Pentalonia nigronervosa. NCBI lineage: Eukaryota > Metazoa > Arthropoda > Insecta > Hemiptera > Aphididae > Pentalonia > Pentalonia nigronervosa. Next base: position 11,491 of record JACXSJ010001085.1, on the reverse strand, counting down.
TGATATTATATTATCAATTTCAAATTCACTCAGACATCAAAACCAAATATATTATACGAATCGCTTGACACGATAAACGTGTTTGTATTGAAATGGAAAATACGCATATTTCGTGTTATATATTACTTACAACACGAAGGTAAATTATAGATTATGTTTTAATGATTGCTTCACCGCTATATTACATAACCACTAGCAAATTGTCTTAATTACGTTTGAAAATGTACATCATGATATTGTTTATTTTTTAAGTGATGCAATTCTCAAATAACTCGACTGGAAATTTCGTTTACAAAGTCACTATCATTCGCAGGTAATTTATTAAAACACGTTCCGCGTTGCAGCGGTAATCGTGCAAGGTGCAACATCTAATTTCGTATAAAATCGCAGTACAGTGGCACACAATACAAATATAGGATAATTTTCCAAACTTTTAATGTCGGCCGGTAATTGAATTTTTAAACAGCAATAATGTTGCACGATAACGTCAAGATTACTACTTCTTCCAGCGGTATATCGGTGATTGGAGGAGGGTAGTTCAACGGCAGGGCTGGCCGGGAACTCAAAGTTATTCGGTTCGAAATCAAGCGAGAGATTTAGGGGCCACGACGAGAACGATGTTATTTTCATTATAACTAGTCTGCTACGGGTTTTTAATTTTTTAATTATTTCTGCCCCCGCGTTTAATTATTACGTTCGGAAATAAAAAAAAGAAAATTGAATTCGGTCATGCGTAAGTCGTACAAAAAAGAAAGAAACCACTCTAAAATTCCAGATGTATAAATATCATTTCTGACTGAATACCGATGAAAAGAAAAAGCATTTATTGTTTCGATCGAAAAATGTACGATTTGAATAACAATAATAATAATAATAATAGCTGTTATTATACGTCGTTGAAAAAAACAGACTTATTTGAACAGCGCTGTAATTATATATTATGTTTGATAAAAAAAAAAATGTATAATAACAATAAAAATAATTATGAATAAAATATAAACAGGTATAATATGCATTATATATATTATAGTAATCGAAAAAATAAAAAGTGGGTTCAATTACGGACTACTGCGGTGTGTCGGCGACAGCTGACGACTGTGCTGTATGTCAAAGAATTAGATAAAGTAGATTGTTTTTTATCAGGATAATAACAAAATAATAATATATATAATTATGGGATCGTCTACGTTAGCGGTGAATCGCTCGCTCCAAAAATCTATATTGATTTAGGTTTTAGACGAATGCTGTCCGTTTTAATATTTTGATAATAATTAAACTTATAAATTAATCTCATACCCTAACTTGGTCAATTTCTAATCTTGTACATTAATTTTTACTTTAAATCGTTTGACAAAAATTGTTGTTTCAAAAGTTCCAAAAATTGAATATGCACAAACATAAAATGTCTATTAATTTTCGAAATGTTCCATGGTATCAATTAACCAGAATTGTCTTATAAGTCGTACTGTTGAAAATTCAGGCCTGAAACCCATATTTGATACCTGTTAAAACCGTTAAAAACCAAAATCGAAATCGGAAAAACCGTTTTCGGTTTCAAGGCCCGGTCGAAATACCCGCATTCAAAATAAATATATGTATATTGATTTTCAACGGAAACGCATAGAGCGATCCGGTCGACTTTTGTCGGGACAAACCGTTTAGGTTTAATAATAATGCGGGCACACAACCGTCGTAATGATGAATATTGTTGAACGAATTTGAAGCAATCAAAACGATCGTAACATACGCCCGACAGATGTTGTCGTTGGTCTAATACGGGGTGAAACGTCCAATGCTCACGAATAATAAGTAATTCCGAACAGTGGGTTTAATAATAATAATATATACAATATATTATATAGTATACGGACACGGCATTATTGAAAATATAAAACATTATAATATGCGATAAAGTGATGTTATCATTATTATAATATAGTATATGGGGACATATGGTATAATATACATATTATATTAATAGTATATATTATGATATTATATAAACGTAACGCATAAACATAATAATATTAATAGTATCAAAGTATCGATAGCCTGCTGCAGTTTCGGATATAATAATTCGCAGATTTGCGTATTGCATTTGAGTGTTCGGTTTTAAGCGTATAATTCGATAAAAACAAGTCAGAAAACCGAATTTATTGTACAGTGCTCGGTATATTATCGCAGAAATTAATCTGTGGTATTATTAATACATAATAAGATAATATTTGATACTGTGTGTGACCCGACCGCGACCACGTTATAAATACACGTATGACAGTATTATTTATTTTATATAATATTATTATTATATGGCGTGTAAATGAAAAAAAAATCGTTTTTTTTTTACGTACTCGCGCGTTGCACGTGTAAACATTGCTGTCAAATCGACAATAACATTTTAATAAAAATTGAAACGAATGTTTACGAAAATTAAAAGACAATCTTAATTACGTGTAAACTTTTCGAAGGTTAATCGAATAAAAACGTCACCGAAATAATAATAATATATTGTATTTCGACTGATATAGTAAATAATTGGACATTACGACGGCGTCGACGTGGGAGCGTCGACCGCCGCAAAGATAAAACAGTGGCGCAGTGTTTATTGTATTAGTAGTTGTATTTGTGTAATACGTGGTGTGGGATAATTGAGTGTGTGTAAGTAATAGTCAGATTAGACGACAATGGAGAAAAACGGACGTCCACGATTATTATTATTATTATTATTATTGGGGCAGCGTGCATGTAAATTAGTATATCCGATTTTCGAGTCACTGCGTGAGACACGCGTATTGTAATCGTATTATTATACAGTAAAACATTTTGACATATTTATATTTCTTAATTTCTGTAATGATATATTATCGTGTGGACACGACTGCGATACGGGCACTATAATATTATTATTTACGGTGAAGGCGAATTCGATCTCGTTTTATCATATCGTATATAAAGTTTCCGCGGATTTGAAAATCATTTTTACCATTATATTATTTTAATATTAACTGCGCGGACCGGCGGCACCAGCTAAACGCAGTAAAGCATAATGTTATATACGTTTTATTAAAACATAGTTTTCATTTATTTTCAATGTTTATAGAAACGCGGATACAAGAGGAAGCTTCGTTTCGTTTTTTGGCAGTACGACCGACATTATCGTAAATACTGCAGCAATATTGTACATATTTTGTAGTGTGCAAGTATGATACTATCATGTCCGCAATTAGTATCACGTCTGCGAGGATGCTGGACGGACACAACGTGACCTCACAGAACATGACATCCGCATACACCTCGAGGTACATAATAATAATAATAATAATACTGCTCCTCCGTTGTATGGTACTGATATACTATTATATAATTTATGCGTCCTCTCCCTCGTCCGATTCAGTAGTTGTTTACCTACACTGTGTGTGTGTGTGTGTATAATGTATATTATATGTTCTATACCGACGGCAGTGGTCACGTATTATTCCGTTACACTATATTATTAATATACAGAGACGGAGAGAGAGACACATACACACATTTATAGGTCTATAATATGTATATACGTTTATTGTATAATATTATTGTACCTACTGCAGCAATCGTGCAGCCGTTTCCCGTGCGAGACTTCCCTACAGAGTGTTGAATGTAATAATACGTATAGCACGGTAACACACGCATTGGTACATATTATTAAAACAACGTCCGTTTCGTGTGTGTGTACAATTTAATAATATGCGAGCGTATCTACTTTATATTAATATTACTGCAAATATATTTATATATAGGTATAGGTAGTAACTTTTACATAATATATCGGGGTTATGTTATAGTGCAGCGACATATATTAATGCACATAATAATAATAATGTATGTTAATCACATTACATTATAATGTCATACTGTCGCCTTCATCTCGTTCCACGTTTTACCGTTTCGTCTGCGAGCTGTTTGTTTCAATTTTTTTTTTTTTTTATTACTCGTGCCCATATTATGCATATTGCTCAGGACTCTGTGACCCCTTGGGAGGGGGGGTAGATTAGGTACATATTATTCGGACGCTGCCCGAACGTTATATTTTATAATCGTTGTCGAGTGCCGCACGTGTATCTATATATAATAATAATATATTATAATACCATAATATAGGTATACTTAAGTCGTGTGTTCTTAGTGGCGCCCACGTATAGGTTAGTGCGATCGCACTGGTTTTCCGTGACCTGTTTGAACTTCAAACCAATAACGAAAAAAAAAAATTATGCCTATGAATTGCAATATTTTAAATCTATATACCTAAGAGAAACGTGAAGATTAAAGAGCGTTGTGTCAATTGTTATTTATCCTTAATGTCGGAAATTTAAATTTGGACGAAACATCACGGTTCACAGCGTCGAGCTGCATCTATGATTAATTTTGGAATAGAGGGCCCTAAAATTATAGTTGCACTGGTTCATGGAAAACCTTTGGGCTCCACTGTACGTAGGTAATTACCAATATTATATTATATTGCTCGATATTATTATAATGTACACATGCTTAGTGACGAGAAACGGAGAAAAATGACTCGATCGACGACGATCGTATACAATATGGCCTCCGTTGCTCGGACGTAGGATAGACGGCCACGAGGGATAGGGACGCTCATATATTATAGTTATTTATTTAGTTTTTTTTCGTCATTAAATAATGATATAGATTATACTTCTCTCGTTTTCAATCGATCCTGCAGTGCGCGCAATGTTTTTTTTTCGAGGGTGGATGTAGTCGTAAGTACCTACTCTATTATAATAGCAGTGACTATAGCGAGTGACAATAACGTCGCCGTATAACGAGACATATAATATACACAATGTTTCATTGTACACCTACTTAGTAATATATAATATATTACTAAGTAGGTATTCGTACCTTTTTTTTTGTTGCCATGAAAAGTCCCAAAACATAATAACCTTTTTTTGTCACGTACGGCGACGAGCAAATCGCGCTGCGAAGCGAATTCGAAGTGTATATTATAATATATTACGTGTCGTATGTGTGACAACGATTTATGGTGAGTTTCGGTGACCCGTGCAGTTACCGGTATGAGACATTATATTATAAATTTTGGGTAGGTCCGTCGAAAATGATTTTTGCAAAAATTAAAACTGCGGCGTGTGATGCTCATCAATATATAGACTCGATAGATTTGACTGTGCGTAGCGTGATCGTATATATTATTTACACAGCCGGAGAGGGTGGACTTAGGGGTGCGAACGGCGGCGTTTGAGTTGCCATTTCAATCTAATGCACTTGGCTGAACTCTGCGTTTGTTTCCGAGCAGATCATCGCATAGTAAACCCCTGTCCATATAGCAATAATATTCCCATCGTAATTTTCGAGATTAAAACAAAAAATATTAGCCCCTCTATACGACATCGTGGTCATTAAAAATCGTATGAGACCGGAGCCTCTGAGAAATTGAAATTTAAAATTGGACCTGTGCACAGCGTATACCTGATAATCGTACGTGAATAATATAATTATACAACTCGCCTAGCACGCGTAAATTCAGTCTATATAATATAAAGGAGCGGACTGATGATTAGGCGTTTTATTAATAATAATGTTTCATACTCTCACCACCACACCTAATTCGGTCACAAAAATACGACACGAACACAATACCAATTACGCTGTGTACATTGCATAATTATATGTATTAATATGACTAATTTGACGTGTTTTTAAAACGGCATTTGTTTTGTGTTTCAGACGTGCGTGGAACGTGAAATCGTTTCGCATACCGGTCCTTATCATTCTTCGCCTTGTGTGCTATTTAAACAACTGGACGGAGAACTGATAAGGGCTGGTATGTCGATACTGCATCGTGTAAAACCTTCCCAACGACGACAACGACGACGATGACGACTGTTAAAACCATATTTTTTACATTAGTCTCATTTTGTTGTGAGGTGACTAGTTTGAAAGATAATAATATTATGTCCACCTTTGACTTGAATTTTTAATATTTTCCAATAACGTCATATTTTTACCGCGTTGACATTTGAATTAACGTAAAAATTACAAACGAAAAATAAGATATAAATTTGAATTTCATTTTAAATACAAAATATTATAAATATTTGTATATTGTTATTGAGAAATCCTCAATACTTTGCTTTTATATTATATATCATAAACCCGCGTATTTATTTGATACCAATACAACAGTTTGATTATTATTTTCATTGTATTGTATTGTATTCGTTTCTCTTTAATTATAAAATAAAATCAAGCTGCTCTCTAATCTCAATATTGAATAATATTTTTTTTATTATTATTTATTTATAAATACTAATTACTAGAAAACGAATTAAACACATAAAATAAATATATATCATATTTTATACTAGAAAAAAAACTGTAAGTCTATTTGACGTAGACGTTTCTTTGAACTGTGGCCTATCAACCGCGTTTGGCTTGACTTAAAGGTTAATAATAATATTATGATGTACGACAAAAATGACGCAAAAACAATGTAAAGTGTTTTTTTTTTTTACTAATAAATTACTTTTGTAATCGACATTCTCTGCTATAAACAGCCGCTATCTATCATGACCAGAATTCGGGACTTATTGTAATTATATAATATTATCCATGTTAATTATTTAATGTAGTAAAACATGAATGAGTAATAATAGTATATACAAATTCCTTTGTAAAATATATACAGCGAATTTAAATACAAAATTATTGTATATTTTAAAAACACTTTTTTCATTTTAATAGACTATTAATTATAAATTATTTATGGTGTTTTATTTGTTCTTCGTATGAACGTTTAAAAACGAATTAAAAATTAATTTGAATGAAAATATGTCTGTACTTATATACGTTTTTAGTGTATATAGCCACATTTTTTTAAGTATAATTTAAGCGCATATTTTTACGTTTTCTATAAGTCCCGCGAACTCTAAGCATGACGCGTACTGTATAATATTTAGAACAACACGGCGAATACGCTTTGTGTTTCATAGACTAAGTGATTTTTATTTATCGCATGCGTTCAGCATAATTTTACGATTCAAATCTGTCTTATATAACATTTACATTTTTTTATTTCAATCATGTTCAATTTACACTGTATAATTATAAAACATATCGTGTATTGTAAATACATATTATGTGGGTACGTAAAATAAAATATGCAATTTATGAAGGCGTTTCAACCGAGGTTTTTAAAAAAAAGGGATCTATCGCAGTCTGTCTACGAGTCGTAGACGAATTCATCGACAATCTTAGAAAAATTAAATTATATTTGAATTCCTTTACATATTTTGGTGCCATATGTCATTGCCGTTGTTGGTCGTTCCGTAATCATTTAACACATGTTGATGTAGGTCGGTTATTACTGCTCGTCTAGACCAGATTAAAAGGTGATTTAGACAATTTTTTTTTTTTTTTATTAGAATTAAGGCTTCAATTACAGAGGTCATTAGTCTGGTGCTGTGTGTGGAGGAACATTTGGTTGGAACACGTTTTGTATGTGTGACAAGGATTTGTCGCTAAAAACCCGGGTGATCACCCATCCGGGAGCTAGCAACACCGGCCGGTACGTACACTCGGAGCGTTTCCGCAGTTGAGCGTACAACCGCGCCACACCAAGCCACGATTTAGACAATTATATAACTATAAAACTGTGAGAGAATGTCTTTGAAAAAATGCACATATGTTTTTGGTATATATATTTTTTTAATTTTTTTGATACGCACAATTTTGGAAAACATGCACGTGCACGAAAAATTGTTTGAATTATTATTTATTCATTCTGTTGAACGATCGTTGATAGTAACTTGAACTGCTCCTCTTTTATTCAACCCACTATACACAAAAAATGTTCTCGCTCTGCCTCCCGTATTCTCACAATTTCGGCGGTTTAACACACGATGCTCTCGATAATAATATTATTATTCGATACCTACGATATGTGGCGGTATCTTATACCTATCGGTTTAGTCACACTGTTCGGCCATGTGTGCACGAAAATAATATTTCATCGCTGCACAACACATGGAGACCATCGCGGTGCCGGTACACTGCACGACATTATAACGCATACACACACATGTATATATATTCATGTACACATATAGAGAAAGCACCGAACATTTCGACAAACAAAACCAAATACACATGTACAACACTGGCGTGTATAATATTATATAATATTATTATATGTCGGTCTGCGTGTGTGCGAACGACCGACCGATCGTTAACGATGGTCTCGGAATTCCATTAAAATAACGTGAACGCCACACGCCCCTATATATATAATAATAATAATAATATGTCCCTTATTACGACGACATTCCCATATGTACGTATATATATATATATATATAGGTACCCACAGAGGTTTCACAGATGAACCCATGTCCCAGCTATATACACACATCCATAGAACATAATATATATCAACTGTGGCATATATATATATTATGTGGTATGCGATATTATTTATTATTAGGCGTGACGTGGGTTCCTCGGGGACGCGATATTGGCATTTAGCTCCATTGCGCGTTATATATCTTATTCTGGAAATGCGTTCCATTAAAATTATATACGGATACATTGCAAATATTATATATTATTATGTGTGTATGAATTCCTCGTGGAATCGGATGTGTGCTGGTCTGCGCAGAAGAGTAGTGTTGGGGTGATATACTATTATCTCCATGGGCTGGTGAAAATAATAAGATTGCGTGGACCGAGCCGGCAGGAAGGCACATAATGTTATACCTACGATTTATTTACATTTACCAATGATTGTTATATCATAATAAATAATATACATTATTTTTTCTGGTTTGATCGATGGCCCTAGAAATGGACTCCTAGACCTCGGGGCCACCACTGTTCCGATAAAAATTATTATACCTACTATAGACTACAACTATCACATTCACGACAATTGTATATTATTATTCATATTCCTAAAATACAATAATTATGTTTATTCACTCTGTAATAATTTGATCACCGACCTGTTGATAAAAATAACAGCCAGTTAGAGGGTTAAAATAAAATAAGGTTATAGTTAGATATCATTACATATCAATGGTGCACTATTATAATGAAATGCCGGAAAAAAGACATCGGGTATAAGATACTCGAAAAAAAATGTCCTCGGTAAAAAAAATCCCTGATAATAAATTCAAATAATAAAACAAAGTTAAACAGTTACATTTGGATGGTCTATTATAAATAAAAAAATAAATAAACATTTATAATACATATTATAACTACATTTTATATATCACATATGGTACATTAAACATTTTTTTTTAAATGCACATTTAAATTCAATCAGATTTTAGTCTTTTATTATGCCCTTTATATTAGTCAAAAGTAGATCAACACTTACATCTTTACTTAGTAAATTGTTCACATACACTTCACTTTTAATCTTTAAAATTTTATTTTTGCTTTAATTTTTTTTAAATATAATTTGACAATTAAAAGAATTACATTTTACACATTTTCAACAAATAAATTGTTTACATTCTTTATTTTTTGTCTACATACATAACCATTATTTTCTATTAAAATAGAAAATTTACCATCTATATGTAATAAACTCTATGTGTAATAAACAAGTATGATTTATGATATGGAGAAAAAATGTACATGATGATATTCATATGAGGAGACAGAATGTTCAGTAACAAAACCCTCAAGAAATGGCATTATAGTTAGGGATTTAATAAATCCCTGCACTAGCGTATTTTTCACCGACGGGAGAATTTTCTGGATTGTTTGCTCTACTTTGAATGGCTATAAGTAAATTAGTATGAGTGGCTTGTTTGGTGTGGAATTTTTTATAGTGGTTAAATGCAACTGTGTTGGCGGTTTTAATTTTCAGGTCATTGTGGAGTGAGTTGTTTGATATATACCAATGGGCAGAGGTTAGTAAACAGAACGTCATGGATTGAAATGCCTGAATTGTTTTCATTTGTCATGGTATTTGGCACAACTCCATATTTGTATTCCATAAGCCCACATAGACCTTAACATTGATTTGTAAATTTTTATTTTATTGTTAAGGGAAAGATTTTATTTAAGGATAAAACGTAGGTGTAGTCTACTATTAAATTTTTTTCTAGTTATTTCTAAATGTGGGCCCCAGGTGAAACGTTTGTCAAAGAATAGGCTTAAATATTTAATTTTGGTTTTGACTGAAATTTATACTCCCCCAAAGTGAAGGACAGGTGATATTTCTTTTCTTAAGGTGAAAGGAAGATGATAGGACTTTTTGGCGTTAATTTTGATTTTCCAATTAGGTACCTATTTTTCTATTTTGATAAGATGTGATCGGAGGTTGAAGGATGCGATAGTACTATCACTATTTTCAGTTAGTATTGCAGTGTTATCTGCATATGTAGCGATTAAAGTAGATTAATTAAGTCAGATTTGATTTTTTTTAATACAAACGTATTAGGTTTTTAATTGCACTAGACATATAATTTAGTGTTTATTATAATTTATAAAACAAATTTATATTTATTTTGTTATAATTTAGTGTTTGTTATTAACTTATAACTGGATTGTGGTTAGAAATATTATCGTTTGTATTATATTTGCCAAAGTTTATAAGACTATAGGAATTGGTGAAATGAAGTCTAAAATATCAGGATAGCGGTTTTGGGGACTGGTGAAATGACCAATATATGAGACCCGGGGGTGAAATACATTTACACCTAATATTTTGTGTCACATTAAAGAGCATGTGACCTCCAGGATTTTCAACTTAAAAGCCCCAATTAGGATGTTTGGCGTTGAAGTCTCCTCCAGCAATAAACGTATGGTCGAGTGATTGTAGAAATAATTCAAATTGATTGGAAGAAATCGCTTGTATTGTAGTAGGTATGTGATTAAGTGCAATCGAGATGTTTATTGCGTGGATAGTGGAAAGTTGTAGATTTAGAAAAGTAATATGTTTATAATATGTTCATCGTAAACAATGAAAAGACCCAAAGATATAAAATATTATTTAATGTTTTGTAATAAGAGTAACTAATAATAACAAAAGTGAAAACATATATCCCTGCTTCCTGCCACCCTGTAACGACGGTCTTTAATAGCTGATACCCGTTTCATATAAATATATATATAAAGTATAAACAAATAATTATTAGTATTTCTTATTATTTGAACTGACGAAAATAAACCAACATTCATGGATAAACAAGTATAATTTATTCTATATAAATGTCTACATAATAGTAATAACTAACAATTTTATATTTATAATACGATATTGAAAGTTATTAATATTATTCCCACTATTCATAATTCACCATTCTCAGTTATCACTTTACCGGTTTGTACGACCACTGTCCTCAGTAGTCACTACTCCAATAATGCATTTACAGTCAAATTCGCTTATAACGATCTTCTAGGGACCTAGGGAATCTGATCGTTATAACCGAACATCGTTACATCCGGATCATAAAAAAAAAAA
>JACXSJ010001084.1:90496-121698 GCA_014851325.1 Pentalonia nigronervosa | reverse complement strand
AGTATTTTGTCCAAGGTAGTAATCGTTTTGTTGAACCAAAACGAATGTAGATGTCGATGCACTACATTTAATTCTAATTTATCATATAAATCTTTATAGCGTTTATTTTTATCACGTGTTTTGCTTGGAGAAGTCACCGTTTTATAGGAATTATATTCACTTATAGACGTTTGATATTGTCCTTTGTCCGATGTCAAGTTGTCGTGAAAGAAGTATACGAGATTCTCGGACAGATATCTTTGGATTCTTCTGTAATTCGGTCTGGTATGCATTGACGATCATAATGCATTGTTTTGATGAAACGGACTGGAACAAAATATGAAAATAATATGATTAATAATGACATCCCTACAGATATAACTCATAATATTAACTGATTTTAGATAGGTACTACCCTTCTCATTAGATTTTTAATTACTGATAACTTATTTTCCACATAATTTCTCTCCATAATGTTGCACGGAAATGCACAAAAGAAAAAGAATAATATTCAAAAAAACTGAATGCGCTCCAACAACAAAATCACGTAACACCACCGCGTACAAGTCGATTCACACATATCAGTGCCGTAACGTGAGCTTCAGCGATAAAAAAAATATTAAAATATACTGTGATGGAAGGTGCGTGTTCAAACACGGCCGACGCAGTGAAGCTCTGGCGTTCGCAGTGCTCATCAGGCATCCGTGACAGAAAAAAAAAATACGTCGTCGCCGATATTTTTTGTCTTTCACGGACATCACGGATCAGTGTATTTTGTTTTTCTTATTTTTGCCATGAACGACGAACTTTTGATTGAGTTGGTGCGGAACAGGCATGTTCTATATGATTTAAAGGACCGTGAAATTTTAATTGGTGGTCCACCAATTCTCTATACAATGTTGCAAATTCTCCTTCCGTGTCTCGGAACTTCCATATAGGATGAACCCAGCGTTGTCTTCTTTTTTCCTTCTTTTCGTCTTACTATAAAAGCAATGCTATTATAGTAAAGATCCATCTATACTAAAATTCATAGTGCACTTAAAAATAAATAAATAAACACTTATAAATTTCGAACAACAACTAGACACAACACAATCACGAGGGAGCACTGACGTGAAAAGGTACGGTATGTGATGATGGCAGTGAAAAATTCATCACGGACGAACACGGAAGGCTACGGTCACGTCACTGCACTGATGTGTGCGAATCGACCTTGGTACGTTGAAAACGATGTGACAAACACGGCACACTCCGTATAAACAACGTGACCAGCTGCCGCCGGACGGTGGGCGGCATTTCCAACTGTAGTGGGGATAGATGTGCGAGTTCAACCTGTTTTCGTCTGCCGCCCGGCGTCCTTTAGGCTGGGGTCACACGAGCGTTGAAAGAACGGACGTCGTAGCATGTATCGGACGTTACCAACGTCGAACGGACGGTAAATCCAACGGACGTCAAGCGTGTGACCATCGTATAGTAAAATCATATAATTCAACAACGGACGTCAATATAACGCTCGTGTGACCCCAGCCTTAATTTGGAACGGAGTATAGTGTGATGGTAAGATCCACAAAGGAAACAACTTTTGTTCTGGTCGGTATTTTTATATTTTTTTTTTCGTAAAATTAATAGACGCATGTGTACGCATGCATAGCCTTCATCTTTTTATTTCTATTTTGACATTATTAGATTGTCGTGGTATAGCCTTACCTCTTACTAATACATTTTATGTGAAAGTAAAAATAGCCGGACAATACTGCAAATAAGTTTAGGTATAGCTCTTGATCGGCAAATCCTGTAGTGACGTACATAGAAATGTAAAATTAATCTGACTTATAAATTATATAAAAAATAAATATACACATACGTTTTATATAACCACAGTTTTGCGTTTTATATAGTGAAAAAAAGTCAAGATAGAGGAGTTGAATGAAAATTATATATTTGTTAAAGCTACTTGACTATACACGTGGGCACCTAATACCTATTTTATTTTTTTGCACATACTTAAGTCCTAGTAGAAAAAAAATCGTCCGTAAAAACATGCTTTCGTACTTCCGATTGTACTCAGGCCTCGTTGGTCGTAGAAACATGGTTTTGGTACCAAAATAAACATGATAAGTTTAACTAATATGTCTTGCAACAGATTTTTGAAATTTATTTTTAAACCGGTTTTATAAGCACTTGAAATTAGTAAAAAATTTTTATTTTTTTTAAAAATCATATAAAATCGGGAAATTCAAATATCAAAAGTCTGTTGCAAAATATATTGGTTAAACTTCTCATGTCTATTTTGATACCAAAATCATGCTTCTGTGACCAACGAAGCCTGAGTACTATTGGAAGTATGAAAACATGTTTTTGATAAAAAAAATTACGAATTTGCCGTTGTCACGTGTTGCTCTGGCGACTGTAGCGGAAACTTTCTAAAACTACTCATACAGTAATTCCATCTCCCCGCGCGCATATGCAGGTAAAGCGCATAGGGTTAAAACCGGTTTTCTATCGCCATCACGCACGGCTTATAAATAATCAAATTGTCAATACGTAGATAATAATTTTGGCAATAAGCTGGTTACACACCACGCGTTTTTAAACGCTGGCGTACGCATTTTAACTTGTTTTTGAAACAAACATACACGCGGGAAATCATCAAAATTTTCAATTAGTGCTTTTCCCACAACTGTCCATCCGACATGTATCTGATTTCGATCATGATATGATGTCAACTCTATGATGAATATAATGATATATTTTATTATAATACGTATAGGTATGTAATGCATCACATTTACTTTAAAAAAATTAATTCTTACTTGTATTCCACAATTCTTCATTTTTATTTATTTCTAGTATAAAATCTTCAGTATTATACATTTTAATATTATATTCAACAGTATGTGAACTATTTAGTTAATACTTAATTATTATTCAAGACTTACCGACTAAACTAACGTCCTAATGTATGGACGTCTGGTAACTAGTGATGAGCTTAAAATCACGTCGCTGTTACTTTGTCACCGCGACAACAGTGTCGCTGTTAGTCACTGCGACAATTGCCACAAAATAATGGTGACCAGCGATTTTGGTGACTCTTACCTGGTTACCACTACAGTGACTATGAGCAGTGATATACGAGATACTGTAGTTGGCGGCGCTGGTGACACTGGTGACTGTTATGCACTAAAGTATATTTTCTATATTATGTTGAACTGTTTAATTCTAATAATTTTGTTTGATTTATTATTAAAATAGAAGAAATTATTGAAACTTGATAAATTAATACATTTCATTTGTACTAGAATTGAGTTCTTGTTCTTATATTTCGGTATTACAAGACCTATAGCTAGGGAGGCAAAATTTTTCTCAGCAATTTACAATTCCGAAACCCGAGTGCAGAAAACACAATAACACATGACTAGGGTCAATAGGATATTATGAGGATCCAAATATCTAATTGAGTTTTTCAAGATTCGGATCAAGACGAACGAATCTTTAGTATTTATTGAACTAATTCAAATGATCCGAATCACGAAAATGACCGGGTCTTCAGACTGACAAAGTAACAGTGACAAGATTTTACGTGCATTACTAAATTGGTTATTGGTTACAGAGTAACTTAAATTTATATTATGCAAAACATATGGTGACCTGTCACCATTAAAAGTCGCTGTGACTTTAAAGTAGCTGTCACCGCTGTCACGGTGACCAAATTTTGTCACTGTTAACCATCTCGACTGGTAACCAAATAAACTGATTATAAAGTATAAACTGAAACGCTATAAAACGCGACGTCGCAAACGCCCAGTGTGAATAATAACATGGAAAATACATTGTTTAATTATAAATATTGCCGCGTCCGAAACGCTCGAAATTAAACCAGCGCGTTTCGATGCGTTCGGACGCGCGGTTTTTTCCCTGGTGTGAACATGGCCATATGTTAATACGTGTTTTATTTTTGGCGTTCGAACGCCGCGTCTAAAACGCTCTAAAACGCTGCGTCGAAAACGCGTGGTGTGTAACCAGCTTAAATATTATTATTTTATTTTTTCGATTTTATGAATCGTAATAAATAATAATCGTATTTCTACTCCCACGGTATTTTACTAAAGATGAAACCACATAATATTGTAGTCATTATAAATCAGCCGGAAAACGCACCATTTAAACAATTTTTTTTTAATGTAGGAAATTCTTTGACAAAACTATGATTCAACTGTTGAGATGAAATTATGTAAATTTTAATCAGTACAGTAAGTAGAACAAAAAAATAAAATAAAAATATATACTGTTTAAAAGTGTGACATTTTGAGCATAAATATCATACTTAAAAATTGAAAGATTGGTACCCATCTTATAATTCTTGTAAATTAGCTTACTAAACATGAATTCTTACAGTAATTTTACAACTTTACATCAAATAAAATTTAATTATTTTGTATAAAAACTAATGTTAATATAATTATATATTTATTTAGATACTAATAAATTTAATTGATATTGCATAGCAAATATATAATATACAAAATATTAGCGTATTGTTTAATAATTATTCATTTATTGATATACGATTGGCAGACTTATAATCAATATAAAATACATATTTGTCAGTATATTCTTGTAATATAGCCAAATGAAAAAATAAAAATATTTGCTATTTTTATGGAGACTAATAACTCATTGCATGTATATATTTTCAACTTTTCAAGTAAAAAGTTACAGAGTGGAACATATTCCATATAAACCGTTGTTTCCTCGCATGGATTTATATAGTGATATTGTAAGAACATTAAGGAAGTTGACACAATTAGTTAAATAAATGTATAATATATCAATAATCCGGACTTAAGGTCAATCATGACATAATTGGTCTAAAATATTCAAAGTAATTATCCGCTATCGTATAGTACCATACTTTACACGTCATGGGTATATCATTAAAGTAAATATTTAATTAAATGATAACTTATTCATAATTTAATTTTAGATTCTGAGCAGAGCCATTAATGTATTGATTTTACAATTTTGTGCGTTTTATTTTTTTTTTTTTTGTGTGTGTCTGTCATCGCGTTTTAGTACAGTAAAAGTGTTTAGATTTTCTTCATCAGCATCTTTTCTGATAGGAAAGTGAAACAAGTTGATAGTTGATCAATAGCTAAAGATTGAAAATCTAAAACAAGGTTTTTCGTAAGTTTTTCTAAATGTGGTTTTAAAAATATTTAAGGTACAAACACACACTTTTTTTTATAAGTATTTAAAGTTCAAATTTTGACCAAATTCATCAAAATCTCGAATGTTTACAAATTATTTTGTAATTAAAAATATATAAAATGATCAGTTTTTATAGCTAAGGATTGAAAATTTAAAACAAGATTTTTCCCATAGTGTAACCAAAAAATCAAAAAATATATTAAAAAAAATAATTTTTATAGATATTTTAAGTTTAAATTTGGACGAAATTAAATATTTAAATGAAGAATAACTTTGTTATTTATTTTGTTGTAATTAAATAATATTTTTCGTGGGTGCTTGAAACGTTTAAAGTATATTATTATACTTTATACGCTCAATGATAAAAATTAATTCAACCTACTGTATTATTAATAGTAAAATGAATTATTTTAACAGCAATAATATCATAAAATACACACTTAGTTATATGTAGGCTGACAGACAGTCTTCACACAGAATCGTTTTAGCATGCAATGATTTTATATCATTCAATTCAAATTTAACAAATTCATCATATTAACTCCACTTGACACCCACTGTTCAGCAGAGCGTTACCCATTTGTCGACTTTTTTTTTATTTTTACTTACAACAAGTTATTAGAAATAAAATACTTTCAGTGTCATAAAAATAAAATAAATATTTATCCAAATTTTCAGCATAAAAAAGTTTAAAACCATCAAAATTAAAAATTAAGTAATGAAAATATTTGTATTAAATGTATTTATTTAATTTGTATACAAATTTATTATATTTTATTTTTTTATTATACATGTAATAATGTCCATTTACCATAGATAATATTATGTGATATGACATTACATTAAATAAAATAATATATTATAATACTAAACATTAGTTCTTGATTCTCTATTATTACTATAGTATATTATATTTATATACAATTATAATAAATTAACTTCAACCTAAATGTTGTATTTCAATTCATTTTTATATATAAATTAAATTGTTGCCCTGTTATCGCATGTTGGAAGCATAGCATATTATATTATTATCATGTTATGAATTCATTATTATAATAATAAACTCCTTCCACAAGCAACGCTTAAAGGAGGATTTATTGTATTTATTAATATTATTAGTATTAGTTTATAACTATAAACTCAAAAATTGTACGTTTGGATTGGAAATGACGTAAAATAAATTTTTTTTTAAATTTAAGTCCTGCATTAAACATAATAATTTCATGTACTCGTTAGCCTATTAGAGCTCATGTTATACTAGATAGCCATGATAGTTTATCTATAGACTAAAGGTCCAATTAAGTTGTATATTCTACTTATTCTAAAATTAAGAAATATTTTCTCATAAATAATAATTTTAACATGATTATTTTTAATAAAATATATTAATATTTAGTTATATCTATATTATTCATAACTGGCCTCATAGTAAACTTGGTTATTAATTTTATTAATTTTTTTCATAAATTTGTAATTAAAAATAAAAATATCCATTAAAATCTAACGAATCAATAAAAAGTAAAAAAAAAAATTTTAATAAATTGTTTACTTATACGTACTCTTAAATTATAAATCTGAATTATTATATCCTCGATTAAAGAAAAATATAAGATAGCATGAGTTAATAAAAGCTAACAATTCATTAAGGTATTTTTTATTGATTCTTTTAAAATCACTATAAAATCGCTTTCACAAAATTTAATTTCTAAAGTGTTAAAAATTCTCAAATTTCTGTCCATGATAATATAGTATTTTAAGTTCTGAGCGGAGTAATGATTTTTATTATAAGTGTACGTTAATGGCGTAATTAGAAATTTGTTCTTTATTTGACATTTTTTTACACACAAAATACTAAATGTTCACTATATTTCAAAGTGCAGTGGTAGCTGGAAATACAATTTTAAAAAATATCAAAGTTTCTAGGGTCTACCACCTCATCAGCCCTTAATTATGCACCCGGTGAACATGTTTTATAATAGAAAAAATGCTGTGATCTTAAAGTTTGATGATTTTTTCTAATAGAAATTGGATTTAGTTTTTACTTTTGGAATGTTAAAATTGAAGACTTTTAGTTTGTTCAAAATAATCAAAAAAAAAAACAAACAAAAAAAAAAACAAACAAAAAAAAAGATGGGCAAGTAGGGCAGTACATTAGGTGTTAGTGTAGGTTATTGTAATGTATATGTTAAATGTGAATCTGTGATAAAAATTCATTGTAGGTAAACGAAAAACGATTCTGAGCGAAGACTGTAAGGCAGCCTATATTACTACTAAGTATATTTTATGATATTATTGTTATAAAGTAATTTATTTTACTATTAGCAATACAGTATATTGAATTAATTATTGCCGAAAATACTGCATTTCAAAATGTCAGTGTGTGTATAAAATATAATAATTTATCTACTTTAAAAGCTTCAAGTATCCACGAAATATATTTTTAAATTATAACAAACATCGTTTTATTCGTTTAAATATCTAATTTTGTACAAATTTAAACTTAAAATGTCTATAAAAAACTTTATTTACCATATTTTATATTGCAGTATTAATTACTTATGAAAAACTTTGTTTTAAATTTTCAATCTTAGCTACAAAAATTGATTATTTTATATATTTTAAACTACGAAATAAGTTTCAAATTTTCGTGTTATTTATGAATTTTGTCAAAATATGAACTTTAAATTCTTATAAAAAAAAAATTGTGCCCGTGTAACGCGGTTATTTAGAAAACAGTATTATGTACATTTGTACATAATATAGGGAAGATTATTATATTTAACGATTGTAATTTGTATAGGTACCTATTATATGCGTTTTTGAATAAAAAATAATAATCGCAAAATGTTTATAACATCTATGGAAATTATACGGAATACATGCATTGGGTGCAGAAAAGACTAGAAATCATGAGCAATTATTTTTTTAAATCGTCGAGAATTTGTCGATGAAACAAACAGCAGCAACGTAGTACTTCCCGGCTAATAACAAACGACGTCCCATCCGTCGTCCGGGAGATTTTCGAATTTCTCGGTCGCGGTGACGGGAAACATCCAAATATTGTTTACTACCAATTTAGAGTTCGAACCGTAAGCAATAAATCCTTAACTTCACGAAAAAAATGGCAAAAATAATCGGAGGTGACCATCGAAACTCCAGAACGGCTTCTGTTCTGCTAAACGAGATACTAATAGACATCATCGCGAGCATGTTGGACGGCGGATACTCAAAGACGGATGACCAAAACATCATAAACGTCGTGGATGCTATCTTTACTCTACTCGGTGACATGACAACGGTCGACAGCGGGCCGCCGGCCGATGCGCGGCTCGACGAATCCGCTGCAATCGTCGACGGCAGTCGTCCAGAGGAGGAAGACAAAGACGACGACCGCGATGTCGCGGACTCGGCCATCGCCGAAGTAGAGCCTCCTCTCCCGACCGACACCTTGGACGCGAGCGAAGTCGAGCACGGTACTTCGGAAGCCGTCGTGGCAGTCGACGAGGGAGTTGTATCGTTGGACGAAAAACAGAACGGCCCGGCTGAGGGCGCAGAGTTATTGGCGATGGTGAGCGATGTCGGAGGCGGTGAACCCGACGGCCGGGTCGACCCGGCAGCGGTACCTGAACAGCGCGTGACCGCACCCCGACGACGGGGAAGACTGTCGTCGGCGTGGCGTCGAGTCAGGCGCGCGTTCAGGTGGCGTTTTGCTGTAGACGGGATTTGACGGCCTCGGCATCCGAACGCGGTCGCCCTCCCCCTCCCCCCTCGGCCGGAGACGGCGGCGACTTAGAGGACAGTGGAGGACACGTGACAGAGCACGGACGGCGGTTCGCGCGGGCACTTTTTCCGGCCGCCCTTGGCGCGACGGGTTCGCGGGTGCGGTGCGCTCGGTCGCTGTAGACGACGCACAGTGGGAGGAATACGAGTTCTAGCCGGCCAAAATTAATAAGGTCAAAAATCAATACATAAATGATAGGTAAACAAATATTACACATATACTAAATTGTATTTCAACAGAATTTATTACTTTATCACTTATTACTATCAATAAAAACAAAACATCACCAAATAATAATAATATTATTTCAATTTATAACTAAAGTCAAATACTTATATTTAACGTTTGTAGAAATTAAAAATTATACTTTTTTTATATTAAATTTATTATTAACAGATAAAAACAATTTACAGGAATCATTTAAAGATTCACTTTCGCTAGCGGTGGAGTTGGATTCATTATCTGGTACTGAGTTTTCAATGTTCAATAAATAGATAACTTCTGGAGGTAATTTAGTAGGAGATTTCTTAAACTTGCTTCTTAATGCAGTAATTTTAGGATCAGATGTTACCAATAGAAAATTAAATAGGTCTGTATTGGTATTCATGCGTGAATTCTGTCTTGAATGATGTTCTCTACATCGAATATAGTCCTTATTCCGTGCTTCTTGAGACTCTTCTGATAACTGGCTAATCGGAACAAGACCATACCGTATAACTAATGAGCCATGCATTAATATTTTATGTATGCTTGGAGGCATACGATACCAATCATAAAGTTTTAGATATAGTTCAGCGGTTTCTTTTGCGTACTTGTCGAATCGTTTGTGGTTTATTTCTGCACCACTAGACATAGCTGTTAAAATTACAGAAAATCTGTTTAATAAAGTTACATCAACTCCTGTTATCTCAGACACCTTTACTGTATTTTTAAAAAACCTACGAGCAACATTTCCGGTATTAGATGTACCTCTTCCCTGAACAACTTTATCTACCTTCAAACCTAATTCATCCCAAAGCCTAGTTTGTACCATCTTTTTTTTTTGCAATATCATTTTTCTGCTCAGCTGTGGTTCTTTTTGTTGTAGGGGCTGATTCTAATTTGTACGAAATATGCAGTACGCATTCTAAAAACTTGATCCACGCATGTAAAGTAGACAATCCATACTTGAAATTATTTTCATTAATTTTAAATTATGCATTAGATGTAAGTTATTCATGTTCTTTGGATTACATTTACATATAAAACATACCTGACTCGATGATTCGGTTAAAGTATTTATTACTTTACCATCAACCATTGTCATAAGTAAAGTATAACTTACACTAATTGCGTAGTTTTTAATATTTATATCAAAAGGTTTTAATTCATTAATTTCTTTTTCTGTTTTTCCAACTTCATTTCGGGTAACCTCTGATGGTTCCTTTTGGTAGCTAAATTTTATAGGTCTGCATAATCGGGTTGATGGAGGGTATGGATTTTCCCATAAAATTGATTTTTCATTTGTATTCTTACAATGTGCTACAAGTCGTAAAGGAACTAATCAAAATAAAAAAACGCTAAAATCTGTCATACTTGTTTCGCAATCGTCAGTTACCGTATTTTTAAATTTTTGATGGTATTCACAGTGACCAGAACTACCATCGCATCCCCATTTGCATATAAGTTTAAATTGTGTATAGAGTTCTCCATAGTTAATATTCTCATCAAAATCAATTGTTTCACATAATCTTAATAACGTATGATTTAATAAATCTTGAAGAGGAACTGACGCTCCTATTTCACTTACCATAATATTTTTTGGGTAACACCTGTCTTTAGCCAATCGAATTCTATTATAGGAAGGATATATATCAGCTCCCTGTTTTTTTGCACCTAATCGAGTTAAATGGTTAGAATTTTTTGTCATACGAGTATCTACCATAAATGCAAGAGCCTTATCTTCTGTATATACAGTTAGGTAGGACTTAGTATTTGTGTACATTTTTCGTATTTTTATTGCACGTTGAGGTGAAAACTCAGATATCTGTGAAACAACATGGGGTGCTGCACGCTTTCCTTCTACGTATAATGTAGATTTTGCAGCGTAAATCAATTCTTCAGATGAAGTCGTCTCTCTCAAATGTTTAATGTTTCTCCTTTTAGAACGGTCACTAAGCTCAGAAAAAGTTTTGGTTGGCCTACCGGTGCTTGTCGATGAATTGAGTAGACACATCACACTTTGTTATGAAAGGAATATTAAAATGTAATTGTAGCCAGCTTTCATTTTTTGTTTTAAACTTTTTTTATGCAATAGTTAAACTCCTTCCATTTTTTATACACAATACTACAAAATCCGTCGATTTTATTCGATATACATTTTTCAAAATCTTCATTATCAAAATTCCAATTATTACCAAGTCTAGTTTTCAAATAATTGATCTAAACTTTAACTTTAAATACTTATAAAAAAAAGTATGAATTTGCACCTTAAATATTTTTAAAACCGCATTTAGAAAAAATTACAAAAAACCTTGTCTTAAATTTTGAATTCTTATTTAGGTATAAAAGCTAAATATTTTATAAATTTTTAACTACAAAAAAATTTGCAAATGTTTGATATTTTGATGTCCAAATTTAAAATGTCTATGAAAAATTATTTTAGTTTTTTGGTTACATTATAAACTATTTACGAAAAGCCTTGTTTGAAATTTTCGATTTGGTTTTTTAACAACTTTGAATATCATATTAAATTTTCAAGAAATTTAACCAAATAAAATAATTATTTTTATCAATATTTAAAGAAAAAAAATTTGGAAAAACCAAAAATATCTTAGGCCTACAATTAGCTCAAAAGTTGTCAAAATATTTTTAATTTTTTTTTTTTTTTGTGTGTATAGAAAATAATAATCTAAACATTTGGTGAAATTTTCAAATGTCTACGGTTATTCATTTTTGAATTACATCAAAATAAGAAAATCGTTCCCGGAGAAAACTAGTGATTACCTAATGTATAATTTCAAATGCTTATAAAAAATTATTTTCACTTATTGCTAAACTTTTTTTTTTTTTAGAAAGGTAGAAAAACTTATAGAGAATCTTGTGTTGAATTCTTAAAATTTATATTTGAATAGAAAATGTTTTATAATATAATCTATTTTTCTTCACCACAAAAAAAAGAAATCAAATTGATGGACTGATAATTTTTATTAAACAGCACTTTAATGCAGATTTTTATGATTTTAATTGTATTGATAAGAACACAGTAAAATTTTTTTGTTAATAAACAACTGGCCATTAGTTATATTATACATTTATTAGTCATCATCAACTCATAATATTAGTTTCATTAGCTCATTAAAAGAAGTGTTTGATAGTTTTAATTTAAATTTCGGTCTATTTTTTTTTCTTTTTGGTGACATGAATATAAATATAATTGACCCACAATTAAATAACAATGAATGTCTAGAATTCTTATTGGCAGTCAGTTTTGTTTCTTTAATAAATGTATTTACTAGATTACCTAAAGGTCAACAACATTCGTGTTTAGATCATATTATATTCATTAAAAGTAACAATACACATTCATTCAATAACATAAATGCAGGTGTTTTACTAACGAAAATAACTGATTACTGTTCAACTATAATGTAAATCCCATTAATAGAAAACTTAAAAGTTAATAAAAATAAAAATTTTTTTATAGATTATGATAAAATAAAACAAATATTAAGTAAAGAAAAATGGATCAGTATATAAGAATCAAATTCGACAAATAAATGTTAGGCCGCTTTTCAAAATATTATAAAAATTCATTAGATAAATCGTTATCATATCGATATGTTAATGTAAAAGAAAAAAGATTGAAAGAATGGACGACAAAAGGTAAATTACTTTCAGCACGACGCAAACAATCTCTTAATCTCTTTCGCTAAAACACGCAAAAACGTCAAGCTAGCAACATTCTATAAAAAATAACTTCACAAAAATATTGAGGCTTGCTAAGATTAAATTTTATGAAAACAAGTTTTGATCTGTGTTATCCAACTTTAAATTAACCTGGAGATTGATTAATGAGGTAACAGGAACAATAGCTCTAAATAAAGATAAAATCGACTAAATACAAGTAGACGTTATAAATATAAAAAATGATTCCTTAGGAGCGTCAAATTGGTTCAATAATTATTTTATAAATGTGGGTAAAAACTTGGATGAAGAATCTAAAGGAAATACCAATAATCTAGTTAATATGTCTGACAATATGAATATAGAATCTTTCGACGATTTTTTTCTTAAAACTATTGAAGCTTCAGAAATTCAAATAATCATAAATAATTTTAAAGATGATACGACTGTGGGATACGATTGGGTATTATTGTATCAGTGAAAATCCTAAAATTTATTTCTGACATGATTGTAAATCTTTTGATACATATAAATAATATAAGTATTGAAAACGGTATATTTCCAGACAACTTTAAACTAACAATAATTAAACCAATATACAAGGATGGTGAACATAAAAATATAAGTAATTATAGGCCTATTTCTATGTTATCCAATTTTTCAAAAATATTTGAAAAAATAATAAAAGTAAGTATAATTTCATATTTATAAAAACAATCTTCTTTCTAAAAATCATTATAGTTTCAGACCGGGTCTGGGTACTGAAACTGCTCTATATATTATGTAACAGTTTCTGTATGATGCATTTCATAATGGTAAAAAAGCGATCGGAGTTTTCTTAGATTTGGCAAAGGTGTTTGACACTATAAATTATGTTATGTTAACACGTATTTTACCTAATTTTTAAATAAAAAACAATAGTCTACATTGATTTGTAAGATACCTACACGACAGAAAACAAATAGTAAATATAATTGATAAAGTAAGTAATGCTAATTCTATTAATTATAGTGTACCGCAAGATAGTCTTACGACCTATATTGTTCTTATTTTACATTAATTCAGTATGTGATGTAATATTGATGGAAAATAGTGACGTAGGCGGACGACACATGCCTATTATTTTCAAATAACTCGTGGGAAAATGTCGCACGAAAAACTTCTAAAGGATAGGTATAACATAAAAGTGTTTAAGTGGTATGGGACTAACTTTGAATTATGAAAAAACCATGCTCTAACGATTTTCAACAAATAAATGTATCGACCAGGATCACAGTCTATGGATTAATAATAGTAATAATTTTAAATCAGACAATAAAATTTGTAATTCACTTTATTGCCACGATATTAGAGAAATATCGAAAATCCGTTATTTAGGAATCATTATAGATAACAATTTAAGGTGGAATCTACATAAAATAACTTGGTTCCGAAGCTACATTCCATATGGTATAAATTTGTCAAACTTAGAGATATGTTATCACTTTAAACTATTCAAAATACATATTTTGTATTTTACCAGTCAAGTTTCCAATATGGCTTCCTGGCTTAGGACAGAACAAAAAAATTATAAATTCTTGGGCATTCTACCGGCCGATTAGGTTAGGTTATTGTATAAAAAATTGCAATAATATTCTCAATTAATGAATAAACAAAAATAATAAAAAACATTTTTAATTAAATTTACTCATAAAAGAACGATATTCGAGCCATGATTAGACTTTTGGAAAATGTTTCGCGGATTATCTTAGTCTAATATATTTTAATAAAATACTGAATGTCGATAAAAAAAAATATATTCAGTGGTGTACTTGTAGAAAAAAAATTAGTTTATATTGCTTTACTCTGAATTATTCAGCTCACAATAAAAATTCTCATTAATTTATTTTAAATTAATTTTAGATTTAATATTTAGTTTAAAATTTATAAATATGCATACAGTTTTAGTTGTAATGTTGCAAAAAAACTTTTTTATTTGTTTTTTTATCATTTATATAGATACTGTGCCACATTATTTATATTATGTTGCTATTTATTTTAAATTGAATATTTCCATTAATTAATATTATATTATATTGAAAATATCAACAAAAGAATATTAACTCCTACTCCATCACGAGCTATGCTTACAGGAGTAGTACTTATATTTATATTTTTATTATATTGTTATAGAGAAAATAAAATATATTATTAAAAAAAATATATATCTTGTTTGTGGGGTTCTTTGTCCATCATTTTTCTGCATGTGTACAAGTAAACAACTTTAAACTTTGAGGTTTTTACTTACATTCTTCAATGTAGATTTAAACTAAAGAATTAAAAAAAATTAATTTATTTTTCTTCATTTTAAGTATGTACTTATAGGTACAAGTTTGTCGGACATCACTTTGCAAGATCTGTGCAGGTCAATGACCGGCCAAAATTTTACGAATTTTATACATCTTAATAAAAACAAATATTTAATAATTAAAAAATTATATAAAAAAAAAAAAAAAAAATAATAAAATAAAAAATTAAAAATATAATACTGAAATCTTCGTGTTCAAAATTATTTCACGAAGCGTACCACTCAGAAAAGCGTGCACCACTTCAATCACTTTCTAGTTACCATTATGAAATTACTTTTTATAATCGTTATTCACCTTCAATCATTATTTCATACGGAAATTTCAAATTTGTTTATTTTCAAACAATATATTTTAACATTTTAATTCACTTAATCAGTGGTCACTAAGATACTAACATTGCTATTCTACTAAATGAATATTTTTAAGATTAATGTTGTTTTCAACTAAGTTCCATTATATGGAAAATTATTATTATGTAAATACCTAGTAAGGTGTGGCGATACAATTATAATAACTCAATTACTCAAACATGCTAAGGCCAGGTTGAAAAAGTAGTAGGTATTCAATGTATTATTTCAATAAAACCAAAATCACATGTTATTTTGTGGAAAAGTCGAAACTCAGATGTTCAACAAAAGGAAACAGATTGACCAGAATACCAATTGTATTGTGAGAAACTGAGAATACTACAATCTACTTAATATGACCACAACAACCACTCTTGTCAATAAGACCATATACAAGAGAATTCATCACAAAAGCTTGGCAGACACATTGCAGTATGGGTTAGCGAACAGCCAGATAGGGATATCAAAGACGCTTAGAAGCAATTATAACACTATTCACAGTCATAAACATCAGTATTTAGTTTGATCGTAATATTACTCACCTCAATTATTGCATTATAGCTTATTATTATATTTTTTTCTACAAGTATATTTTAATAAAGAAATATTTTATACTAAAACATCAAGTATTTATTATAAGCTAGGACAAAACATTATCCTTTCAAAGAATAAAGACTATTATTATTGATGTTGAAAATCATAAGAATAAATCAATATTATTCAGCAATTATTAGCAACACATAACATATTAATTTTTTAAAAAAATTATGATGAATAATTATTGAACATTCTAAAAATAATACTTAAATAATATTGTAATAATTAATCATATAAAACAAACATATTAATAAACATAGTAAATGTGATGCAGTTGGAAAAAAAAATGTTATAAAAAGAAATTATATTTTATTCCTAATGCTCAACTGTAATTATTATAATGTTTAAGAAAATAGGAATCAATTTTTACAATAATAAAAAATAAACTACTTCTTTTTTTTACCCCTGTTACTACCACCACCACTATTTTTGATTTTCTTATCAAGAGGCGGTGATGTTGCTTTTTTACTGGCTTTTTTCTTCACCTAGACATATTATATTAGTTACAATAATTTATTTCATAAATAATATTCAAAATATATATATCATATGTTTATACGCACAACTGAAATCAAAGCATCATTTGTAATATCGTCTTCTTCTTCATCACTAATATCATCTATCTCATGTTCATCTACAAGACCTTCAAAATTATCTACAGTATTTTTATTCTTTTTTGTTACGTTGAATGTTTGTGCACTTTTATTATATGCTCTAGTGAAGGCACTTTTCACTTTAGCTGGAATATCAGACATAAGATCTTTATGACCAGGCCACAAAGAAAGTTCTTTAAGAGATTCTACATCATCTTTAACAAGATGATAATGATTCATAAAATCTAAAGATTTATGAACACCATCACTGCCTTCATCAATAAGGGGTTTAAGAATCTTATCACGTAGGGTAGTTAAGTAATCAAGATTTATTGCTTCTTTACTTGCAGACAATCTAAATTATTTATTTAATATGTTTAACACATTTATTTATAATTAATAAATTATAGTCTATTATATACACATACCTTATCCTCGTGTGAATTTGTAGTTCTTGTAAAAGTCTGTCCATTTTATTTCCCTTGGAAAATTTTCCAAGCCAAGTAGGGAAGTTAATTTGTTTACTCACATGACCTCTCAGAAATTCTCCAGGGCAATAACTAGAAAATATAGCCTAAGCCAAAATATCAATACTTATTAAATTAAATTAGTTTTAATAGCTTTTATTTTAATAGTATTTTCATAATATAATTTTGTTTTTTATTTGAATAATTACTTGACATTTTTGATAAATACTTGAAAATATTTCTAATCAAAAAAAGTAAGTCTTGTGAGTTTACACAAATGAAGTGAAACTTCTTTTAGTCATTTAATCAATAAAATATTAAATTTGTATTTTAAATAAAATTTTCAATTGAAATTTTTTAAAAGTCTGAATTGACAGTATTTATACATATGCATGCTCAGTGTTACATATAAATATCAATATATTATCGAATATATAAATATATTAAATTACGATGTAGAATATTGGCAAAATGTAAATTAAGATTTTTTTTCTGCCCTCTATAAAGAAGTTTCACTTAAAAAATAAAAAAATTGTATATAGTTATATTTTACAAAAATACAATTGTGTTTTTCAATTAAATCCTTATTGTACTGTAATAGTTATACATACTTATAGAAAGCTCTAAAAACAAAAAATATTGTTTCTTAATCATTTATTAAACGAGTAAAAATAGTCAAAAGTAATTACTTGTGCAGGAAGTAAGCTCCAATTATTAGTGGATCTAATTTTTGCACTAACTATGTCTCCTATTCGTATACTGTCTGCTGCTAGTGAATAACGTTCAAATGTTTTCCATTTAGAACCTCTAAAAATTTAAAATTAATTAAATAAAGAAAAATGTTTACCTAAAAACAAATTTACTCGACATCATGAGGAATGACAGCTAAATAATTTTCTTGAACAAATAATGGAGATATGTTATAATCATAAAAAAAAAGATCACATTTATCAGTAATATTCATTGATTTGTGTTCTTCAGCAGAAAAAACTTTTCGCACTACATCCCATGGACCCTAAAACAAAATTATTTAACAAAAATAAAAATATGAATAACTGAAGTATAAATCAATAATACATTACCAATTTAATATATTTTTTGTTTATGTTTAAATTATCTTTTCCTGCAGCCACAACTGATAAATGATTGAGTGTTAATCTAATATCATTATCTGTACTAGCAATAATTGAAGATAAAGTATCTGGAGATATTTTTAGTTTTTCTTTGTAACATATACTCATCATAGCAGCCTAAAATTATATATTATAAGTATGAAAACACTTGTATATTAAAATTAAGAATTATTCATACTTTAATCTGTTCCAATTTTGGTTTATGAAATCGAAGATCAAAACAATAATTAGACAATGTACGTATTTTTGGATGATTCCGATCATTACACATACATATTACTGGGCATTTAGCATTTTTAATTAAAATAATTAACTCTTGTACACCACCTCGATCTTCATTGCCTGCCATACCGTCAACTTCGTCCATTAATAGAGCATGCTTTTTAGTTACAGATTTTCCACCCAAAAAGGGACTCAGAGAAGTTGAAGATAAAAGTTCAGATACATGATTTTGCAATTGTTTCTTGGATCGTGTATCTGAAGCATTAAATTCTACGACATCAAAACCCAACTCTTTACAAACTAAATGTGCAGTTGTTGTTTTCCCTGAAATCAAATAATGAACAATATAGTGTTATGAAATTATATACTTTATTACAAACACTTACCAACACCAGGAGAACCAGAAAGTAATGCGGCTTTGAAAAAAGCTCCATTATCATCTTTTGCCCAAGGACCTATCCAAACGCATTGATACATTTTGTTGTTATAAGTTATAATTAACAAGCTAATTATAATTATTTGCTATGAAACTTACTTGGCCTAGTTAATTTTTTATTGACTCCTATTCCATGATTTGAATACCAAGATTTTAACCAATTTACCAGCTTATTAACATTACTTTTTTCGCCTGTTTGGCCAATAATTTGTTTTAATGTTAATGGTTTATATTTTTCCACCCAAAGTTTTGATTCAATATTGTCTGTTAGTCTAGTAGATTTAACTGGCTGAACTGGGGATGATTCTGTTGTATATCCACTTTCCTAAATGTTAATTAATTTAATAAATTGAGTAATATGAAGTGTAAATAAATAATATTACTTACTTGGGTGTCAGGTGAATCTACTGAACTAATTTTAATTTTTTTGTTTTCTGGTGTTTTAATAGGTGAAATTTTTCTTTTCGAACTTGATTTACCAATTATTGTATCTTCATCATCAAAATTTAATTTTTTTTTTGGAGATTCAATTTTGATCTTTGTTGTTTTGTTTTCGAGTCCCAATTTTAATGGTGATACTGAAGGGCTTTTTGTTTTTTGAGGTATTAATGTTGTTTGTACTGTCTTTCTTGGAGATGAATTAGGAGTTGAAATAGATTTAGATGATGATTTGGGTGTTCCAACAATATTTTTCTTATTAGTTGGTGAAATTGTGGGTGTTCTGAAAGGATCATATTTAGCTGGAGAGTTTTTTGGTGTAGTTTGATTTGATTCAGCTGGAGATTTTTTAGGAGATATAGGAATATTATTTGATTTTGAGTCGTTAAGTTGTTTTTCAATGTTATCCAATTCTCCCCATTCAAAATCAAAATCTTGTTCAAGCAGATCAGCCTGCATAATAATAAATACATTAATTACATTTTTTTGTTTATATCAATTCAAGTGCTTTTATTAAACAAAACAAAATATAATGTTTTATATAACTCAAACATGGATATTTAAGCTATAGGTAATAATTTAAAACAAATGTATTACATTTTTAGAAATATTACCTATTTAAAAAGATATATATATATATATATTTAATAGTAAGTTGAATAAATTATTCTTCTGAAATAAGTTTTAAGCTTGAAAGAAGAAAATAAAATAACGGTTGATAGAATATACTATCAAATATCAATTTGTTTTAAACAATAAGCCAAATATGTCAAGTTTTTATGTATTAAAATAAGACTATGGGTGAAGATTTCCAATGTTGTCTGTGGTTGTACAACATTATTTCAAAGTATTTTAAGAGGTAGTCTAGTAATCTAGTACCTACAGTCCTACGAGTTCTTAAAATAAACATTTTTAAAAATTTTCATATTAATATATACTTGAGATTTTTTTTTTTGTTTTATCACATTGATGGTGCTCTGTTTTATTGGTTCTGAACCGAAAACATCTGCTGGGTTAATGAGTTTTCGTTTCTCGGGTAATTTTTGTTTTGGTTTATTAACTGGTGTAGTTGGTACTACATCGTCTTCGTCATCACTCAATAATACATGCAGTTTTTTCGATTTTCTTTTTTGACTTGATGATATTGTTGTATTTAAGTTTTTCTTTTGGTCGCCTCCACCAGTCTTCACTAAATATGATCTTATATCCTAAAAAATCAATTTTATTTTTAATTAGGCACTTTGTTGTGTACATTGATAAACGATTTTAAAAAATGACGAGATTGTTTTTGAAATGCAATCATCAGTGAATTTTAGCACATAATGCATATTGTGTGTTGTGCAAAAATAAATTAAAAATGTATGCCATTGGATGGTATGAATATACTTACATTGGACATGGTGTCTGAAACAGATATTACGACCAAAGACTATAAAATAGCGTTACGAGTGAGTAAAGTCGCGAAAATTTTGTATCTTTGTAGATATTCTGTAGATAATTCAAATCACTAGACATTCGAAGGGTTTTGAACTAACCGAAACCGTGAGAAACAAAAAAAAGTCAAGCATTGAACCGCCAAAACACCATAAATTTATTATGGATATTCAAAATTGTATGTACATCGTATGGCCTCATCGGTAATCGAGATAATAATATAACCGCAGAAAAATGTGATATTGATGTTTACAACTACAGAGACCAACGTTTGGAACAAGTATTTTGTGGAATAAAAGTCGACTAGGACAAAACGGAACGAAATAATGTATCCGATAAGATAGTATCACAGATTAAATAAATTATAAAATGTGGTTTGTGAAATGGCTTTGGTATGATAATAGATAATAGATTTTGAAAAACGTGCGACGGATGAGCCGCAGAAACCAAAAAGTCACCGTCACGTCGATGTTCTCGGTTTCTCGCTATTAATTTGTCGAACCCAACTACAGTGCCCGCCTATATAGTAACATTAATAATGTTGGCTTGTTGTTACCGAATAGATCTTCCTCGACCAAAGCCAATGAGTCTTCGAGCTACCATCAGCAAAGGTTGGGACACAGAATATTATCACAAAATACAAATGCCTAATTTACATTCTTCTTCGACCCGTCGGCTACACAATTACACATTTACTACGTTGGTAAAATGTTGACCATCATTAATGTAAACATAAAATATATATATATTTTATTTTGTTTCAATTTAATAAATTGAACACTGGCCACAGGTTGGAAGTCGCTGGAAATTTATATTTTGGATTTTATTTTAAGTTTTTATATAATGTTTTATGTTTTTGGCGAACCTTGGACATATCAATAATTAGTATATTACAATAGGCCTGTGTAAAAGAAGAATGCACAAAAACTATCTCTACACTATGTTCATGGTATTGGAACAATTGCAATACTATCCCCGAGATAAATAGCACTTGAAGTGATCTGCATCTTATATGTATTGTAGTTCATTAAAGTTTAGGAATATTTTTATTGCAACTGGCACTAATGTTATTTGATTTATTTTACTTGACAGAGTCTTCATACGGTTAGATACATATTCAATTATTTGTTTTTAAAGTACAATAACTTAAAATATAAAATAAATAGTAAATCAACGTTGTTTAATTGATTTATAA
This sequence comes from Pentalonia nigronervosa, assembly GCA_014851325.1. Classification (NCBI taxonomy): domain Eukaryota; kingdom Metazoa; phylum Arthropoda; class Insecta; order Hemiptera; family Aphididae; genus Pentalonia; species Pentalonia nigronervosa. The sequence continues at coordinate 99,632 of JACXSJ010001084.1, read as the reverse complement.
GCAAAATATTATATTGATACAATAATATTATGTTTATGAATTGATCTTATAATTGTTGAATTTTTTTTAATGACATTTTGTTTTTCAGAAAAATTAGAAAACTTACATAATGTGTGTAAAAATATTATCACTAATCAAGCTACAAACGATTTAAAAAAACTATTTGATGAAGGTGCTTTGATTTCAAGAATGTGTTGTAAAGTAAGGAAAAAATTTCGAGGAGAGAAACTTTTTAGACGCCTTAAACAAGTAATTATCAGCTGTCTCAAAAACACTAGCTATAAATAGGTATAAAATTAATTATTCAATTTATTTTGTGTTATTTTAGATTACTGTTTCGATAAAAAAACTCTACCAACTAAATATTCCCGAGGTTATATTGATTTTATTGTCGACATTTAATAATGGCATGCCAACAAAACAAGCTAGTCAGTGGGTTGGCTGTCGTATTTTAGCAGCTTTAAGTCTAATCAATCAACTACAGCAATTCAGTGAAGGAACAGCTCAACTGATAGTGAAGGTGTTTCAGAATGGTCAATGTTGGTTAGAAATGAACATAGCTCTTGCTATGGTTAGCAGAGTGTGGATAGTTACCAAATCATTGAACAAATCATTTTCACGCTCCTATCAAAATTTTAGACCTTTAGTGAATCAATTAAAAATGTCTGAAAACATTTGGTTACCAAATTTTGAATTACCTGAATGTTTAAATAATAACATTAATGTATTAGAAGATAGTCAGAGGTAATGTATACATATACTATATTACTAAAGTATGATAAGTATAAAACTATAATAAAAAAATCATTTGATTTTAGCGAGCCGATTGTAGAACTAGTGGAAAGACCTGGTTCTGTCATGTGTCGTAAACCGGAACCAGAAGACCCAGTTATAAAAAAAAGAAAAAGACCAGGAAAACAAATTAGAATGTTAAAAGAAAAACATAAAAATAAAATTAAAGTTGTTAAAAAACAAAAAACTAATTAATTATATAATATAACATTTTTTTATATACATTTGCTCATTTTGTTGTATTTATGATAAACCTTTTTTTAATTAATTACATTTTCTTTAAAGTCTGAATGAATTATTTGTTATTATAGATATTTTACAGCTTTGATTTTATAATTGACTTAATGTGTTTTACAAAAAAAAAAAATTCAGTAAATGGGATAAAACAAGATATAAAATTTACATTTTGTAAATTTTCATTATTTTGGTTACTTAACTACTTTTGGGAACACTTATCCATCCCAGACCACTCGTATACATTTATGTATAACTACAATATATTAATAGATACTATATTTTAGTAGATCATGGCATAACAAAACCAAATTAAATAAGTGAGTTATGATTTTATAGAAAGTTTTTAACTGTTTTAATGTAGCCCGACTGGTTATTGATTACTTTTTCTAAATATTATAATTTACATGTAAGAATAAAGCATTAAGCATGATAATTAAAATTCTTTAAAGTCAAATTTATGTGGCTTTCACATGTGATAAGTTGCAGTGTGAAAATCAGATTGGCAGTGAAAGTCCGGAGGCGGGTTAGCTTGTTGAACTTATTTTTGATGAGGAGCAAAGATTTGCATAAGATATACCCTACTCCCCTAGAAGGCTTAATATACCACACTGGTAGGTATAAAATACCATAACATTAAATTTAATATTCACTATTATTTATTATTAACTTGTGAACTGCATAGTGTGTTAATGTGTATTCATAATACAATATTAGCTTTTTTTTGTATGATTTTTATTCAAGTTATTATTCGGTTTTCTTATTAAATGTAGTACTATGATGATGTAATTTCATATTGAAAATGTTTACTTGATCCAGTTACCGCCCACCCACAAATTACACAAATTTCAAAGGATCAATTTATTGCTCCAAAATAATATCTTCACCACGCCCCAAGTGAAACTAGTGAAAGGGTTAATAATTTATGTTGATTGTAACCTACTATATGTACAAGAATATGAGTAAATTTGAATGTAAGACACGATGATCGATGGTTCCAAATTTCCTATGCTGCGTATAAACACAGTACAAGTCAACAATAAATGGTATCTATATATATAAAAATTGGGGAGAACCCGATTGCATACAATTTACTTTTTTGAGAACACAATTGCCTATGTTTGTCGTATAACAATGGAAATTCGTAAAATGACACGCGTATGCCACGTTGCCAAATTTATACATTTTTACTGTTTTTAAAAGTAAAAAAAAATAATAATTCAATTCATTTGCTGATCACTACTTTATACAAATAAAATTATCTAAAAATCGTCATTAAATATCGTAAATATTACCAAATCACATAAAATTCACAAAAAATTAAAATAAATGTTTTCCTTGGTAAATAGAGTCAATTTTAGATAAATACAAATCAATATTTTATTATTTTTATACTCATCATATATTATAATAAATTTAATTAAACCTTTAATCCGCTTTAAATCAGATAGAGCCATATATTTACTAATTCCTTTTGAAATTGAACATATTTTTGTCATCGTTTCGACTTGGATTTCTGTCAGTATTGATATAAAAACATGTTTTGGTGGATGAGCACTATGAAATTTTATCGTACGTAGCTTTTCTTATGGATTTTATATCCAAATGTGGCACTTCAAAATCTGTTGCCATCAGTACGGGGATCCAATTATTTTTGACGGCCTAATTGAAATCGAATTATTTGTTTTGCGTTTACAATTTTCTCTTAAAATTTGATGCGTGATTTTCTCCAGTGTATTTAAAATATGACTGTGCTCATCCGACATTACTTTTGAACAGCCATTATCTGTTGATGTACTGGCGTAACATGTCCTGTGTGTGCATAACCATTCAATTTACTCGTCTTTTCGTTGGCGTATAAAACGATATTTGTTTGTATCAATTATTATGTCAGGTCTTTTCCGCGCTCCGGCGTAATTATTTTTATTGTTTTCCGTGTTTTAGATTTATTTTATATTGAACTATATACACCCGATCTGAACGGTCGTTGCTCAACTAATAAAATCTACTACGATTATAAGTACAGTAGAACCCCATTGATCCGGACTATATGGGGCTCTAGGTTGTCCGAATGATTGAAAGTCCGGATTAAACAAAATAACCAAAAATCGTAAATTATAAATTAAAAAAAAAATATATCGGATATTAATTTATTATACAAGTTTCAAACTGATTTTCAAACCGATGAATTTTAGAACAAATTTTTCTTACATCGTCTTTTTTCTTTCTTATGTCCGAGACGGTTTGTTGTTTGGCAATCCCATATTGCGCACAAATGCTAGACACAGACGCTCCCTTTTCGAGTTTTTCTATTACACAGAGTTTGTTGTTAAGAGAAAGAGACATATGCTTACGCTTTTTACCTTGACTAGGTTTACTTAACGACATCGTTTACGGATAAAGTATAAATTACGAAACGATATAGGCACGAAACACTCCGAAGCGTATCAAGAAACCGACTAACGCTAATACGTATACTGCACATAATATGGATAACATTAATGACTATTGATATTGATAAATTTGTAATCGCAATAACCTGAATTTATGGGAAATTTGCAGAACTCGTTTTCTTGTTTATTTTAATCTACGACATAAACTAGCGTAATTTACGTATTATAAATGGCTGTCCGGACTAATGATGTCCTACTGTAGTGTGAACTTTTATTTCACGATAATCGTTTGATATCGTTTCCGGTTTCGTCTGTGTGTGATTTCCCGGCATGACACCGTTGCATAAGAATAATGAACGCAATCGTGTGTATGAAAAAGGTTGAAAAAGGTACCTCGGATAAGCAGCGTACGCAATCGTATTCTACCTTAAAAGCAAATGGTACGTTTGTCCCCGATGCTTTCCCAAACCGTTCAACCGATTGCGATTAAATTTGGGACAGACATAGATATTAGACCTCCGGGAAGAAGACGGGCTAATTCGAAAAGGTAAAGGGCCGTATATCATTTACCCATCGTCTGTTTACTTGTGCCAAAATACCATACATCGTTTACGCATCGATATTCGTGTACCTATATATTTGATTAGGGTATTACTCATTTCCAAAAGTTTTTAGTATAAAGTAAAACGATTTTTTAGACCATATTCAATATTTCCGAGTTTGTAATAAATTTATTAAACAAAAATATACACTATTCAAATATTTTACGTAAATTTAAATAAAATTTACCAGTAAATTTTTACGGTAAAATTCCCATCACTAATTTTATTGTTAAAAAAATAAGTACATGCATGTCGCTTTTGTAATGGCCGATTAATTTATAATCCTTAAATTGACTTCGTGTTTTTCTGCCTCCGAATTCGTTAATTGGAGATGTGGGTGTGTGTTTGTTCTCCGCGTATTTCTAACACCGTATTTCGGTGTTATCGATTTTTATTGATACATGGCAATCTTTTTTCGAACACATAAATATAATTTCACAACTTTTTAACGTTTTTCTTTTTGTATAGTAATACTTTTGGAAAATGGTTGCAGCTTTTCCACGATTTGAGTTAACAAATTTTAAATAATATTGATGCGCAAACCATGTATAATTGAAAAATCGAACGATGCACAACCGTCTTACAAAAAAGGTCAAAATTAACAATATAGTGATGCGCAAACGACAACCGGCGGCTCACACGGGGATTTTGAGATTTACAATGGAAACATTTGTTTATATATTGTTGCTATTGGTAACCATAGTAGTTATTGGTTTGTATAATCTCCGTTTATTTATAATGTTGTCAATGACTACATATTTTATAACTATTATAATTAGTAAGAATACATTATATACGCATTTTTGCATATAAATTTATAGAAAAAAACAAATCTTTGGCACGGAAAACCATCGCAATAATTTTCACGTACCTACCTAATTCTGATTTCACTCACTTATGCACCTCGTGGGGTCCGCAATCCACCGCAAATGGATTGCCTATCTGATAATTTACTGTTCGCATACTGTCCATGATCTAATGCAGTGGGTTGCCTACCACGATGGTTCAGATGCATGTAAATCACTTCAGGTTAATCTTAGCTTAATATTTGGCTCAGGCAACGCTGGGCGGGACAGCTAGTAAATTAATAAAAATAAATATTTTTATAAACCAAATAACGTTTATGTCCTCCAAGTTGGTTAGCATGCGACATCTATAGCGACAAATTTGAGTGGAAATTGGACGGGTACGCCGAATGCAACGAAAAACGCCGTGAAATAAAAATGGACCCATAGTGTGGTTATCGCCGACGCATTCACGCCAGTTTCTGAAAAATGCAATAAAAAGACACGTGGAAAAGTGAAAAACCGCAACTTGCAGGGGATGGTCGTCATGGATATTCCGGGTGTTGTTACCTACATAATAATATTTAATGTGAAAATTAAAACACGATTAGGCGGTGAACGAAAATCGTTTTGTTTTTTCTCGTTGGCTCGCAATACCGAGTGATCGGAAAAAATAGATTACAAATTCAACATCATGTGTACGAATAATAACAATAATTATGTGACGTCTTACGGAGCCGGTCATAAATTGATACCCAACGCACCGTTCGAGAGCAATGTAAGAACAATTGAATTGTAGATTTGTAGAATTGTACGTAATTTTGTAATACCAATATCACGAAATAGATGAAAATTCCGATAAATTGCGTATGCAATCGAATTATTATACGACGGTAACTTGTAATTTATTCTAATTCGTTTCGGTTACGGTACGGCAATATTAATATTTAATGTACACACATTATATTTATTAACGAGAAGTAGGTATATTTTAAAAGAGTGAACGAATATCTTTTTTTTTTTTACTAAGGTATCGTCACTGGACACTGGAATTGGATCGTTACCCAATATTCCAGATTTAAAAAAATGGAATTATGACACATCGACAAACGTTCATCATGGTTTTAAAATTAATACCATGGACTCTATGCAGAGATCCACGAAATTAAATGTTGACCAAATTCATTACATCATGCCACAGTTTGAAAAAGTACAAAACAATAAAAATCCATCCGTTGTTTTTAATGTTTGAAAATATATGGTATTTTTTATGGCAGTATAGGTCGAATCCTCCAAAACCAATGTACACGGCACCAACCGAGTACGATGATAAACACATACAACCGAAATTGATGTCAAATATCGAACAGATGCCAGCAACAATGATTTGTGTAAGACTCATAATTAAATGATTTATTTAGAAATTAATCCTGAGTCGCATAAGCATTTAATCGGTCCAATAGTGAGTCCAATATTTAACATGATTTAATCGCCCTTGGTTGATCCATCAAATTCTAGTGAACCAGTAAATCAATTATTTTTATGAAACTAAAATTCACAATTTAGTTATTGTAAAACAGGTTCAACCAACATCTGTTGCACATAAACATCTTGACACAGTACAAACTCTAAAAGTCAGTGATGCTGGAGCAATAAGAAAAGTAGACCCGTATGTTAGTACTCAGAAATTAGATTACATCGAAATAAATCCAGTAAGTATCAAGTCCTTTAGTGTATATTTTATTGACAGTCGATATAACAGAATATTAAAAAATATATTATACAATTTACATTGGTGGTTTGGTTTACAATTACACAATATTAGGATATAGCAAAAAAAATAAATTCTAAACAATCAAAATTACAACACATTGAGCCAGCGTACAAGCCGTTTTACAATGAACCGATATTCAATCGACAGAACAACATACGTTTATTGCCTAACACTTTAAAACATGTTCCACATAAGTAAATTAAATTTTCAAATTGTATTTGAAATTAAATTTACTATGCAAATTATGTTTTATTTTTTCAGCGCTCTCATATCTGAGATGAGAGCTTCATATAAAAAACCATTTCGTGCATTAGCATTTATAGATACTGTTGAAATGCCAATATCCATTTCAAGGAATCCAACTTTGTCTCAAATATTGTCTGTACCTGGGATGTATACAAGTGAATATTCAATAATTGGCGGAAAATAATAGTACAAAAATGTACTATGAAAAATATTATTATATTATATTTTAACATCACTTGTCATTAATGCCCGCGTTTTATCCACCGCTCACCACTTATGTGGAAAACAGGCGATGACGTATGATACGGATTACAGGCTAATATTTATATTATAATATGATTATGACAAATTTTTAAAACATTACTTTTTATTTTTTGTTTTTGTTTTTTTTGTGTAATTCAATTTATCAACATTTAAACTTGAAACAATATAGGAAGTAAACTTGTATTAGTTTTTATTTCCGGTATCGTAGACCAAAGAATAATCTTATGAGCAAAAAATATAATTTTTATTTGGAATAGTATAAATTGTAAAATATAACTCAAACATAATAAAGTTAAAAGTAAATATTAGAAAAAAAAAGTAATTAGTACAAAATGTATTGATTTAATAGCTAAGACCATATTTAAACATTTTAAACTTAAAATACATGTAATTCCTTTCATTATTTTATACTGGAATATAATAAACAAATAACACATTTACAAACATTAATTATAATGAATTAAAAATATTATTATATTATACACGTTATTTGTTTTTTTTTAATGAAACAATTGTAGTAATCTTCTGAGAATTGTTATATTATTTTTATACACTAAAAATAATAACAGTAGATATATTTTTACAAAATGTTAATATAAGAATTTTCTGTATACCATCAAATGTATAAAATGTTTAGTTTTTACATTTAGTATTGAACATTTTATACAAGGTTTTTCGTAAGTAGTTAATATAGTCCTACCAAATAATCAAAAAATATATTATTATGGTTATTTTTTATAGGCATTTTAAGTTCAAATTTGAAAATTAGTAAATTATTTTGTAGTTAAAATGTTTTTAAATGTTAAATTTTATACCTAAGGACTGAGAAGGTAATACAAGGTTCCTCATAAGTTGTTCTAATATTAGTTGATAAATATCAAAGATATATATTTTAGCAACATTTTTTTTCATAAGCATTTAATGTTCAAACATTAACAAAATCTTGAAAATTTGGTAATTATTTTGAAGTTAAAAATGTATTAGATTTTCAATTTTTATAGCTAAGGATTGAAATTTAAAACAAGATTTCTCACAAGTTGTTGCAACCAAAAAATATAAATAATATACTAATATACTACATATGAATTCACCGATATTACATTATAGTAAGAGTAGCCTAGATAGTTGCTTAAATTTTCTGTGGACCAATTGTCTACAACTTTGTTATAGCTTAAATTTTAAGAAATAACCTCTTTTTTATGGGGTAAGGAGTGCTAAAAATATGTTATAACCTAACCGATCATTTGTTGGCTTTGATAAAAATCGTTTTATTCTGTTTTGCGCCGTTACGATTACCAGAATAGTATTGGTTTACGACTAATGAATTTGTATATCCATAAGGTCCGTCCTTGTAATTTACACACAGATGCAAAAATAATTAAAATTATTGAGTTAATCGTTTTATTCGGCGAGGGTTCAAGACGAAATTAATAAAAGTATTAATAAATAAAAAGAAATATTTAATTACGAGATTAGTGATAAATGATAATAAATGATTTCAGTTTCCTTGGCAATGCATAAATTAAATTATTCACATTGCATACAGTAAAAGCAGTAGTACAACTTATTTATACATCTATCTATATATATAAAAATAAGTGTACATTTTGAATAAATTTTATAGCTCAAGATCCACCGAACCGATTTCGATAAAAATTTCAGGGCATATTAAGATTGATATGTAGATGGTTTCTGTGATGTTTGTACACCGTGTGATATGTGGTTCCGGAGTTATGGCCTCTTAGGTTAGTATGATGTTTCGCGCACACGGTTTCGGCCAAAAATGTATAACAATTCATCAATTGAGAACGGCTGGGCCGATTTTGCATAATTTTTTTTTTCAATTATTCGTAATTACCAGGAGATAGTTTTTACGAAAGAAAATTTTGGAAAAACCCAATCCCGGGAAGTGCTCAAACAAGGATTTTGAGATTTACGATGGAAATATTTGTTTATAAATGGTTGACCACCAATCTCTGTTTATTTATAAGGTTGTCAATGGTTACACATTTATAACTATTATAATTAGTAAGAATACATTACCAT